>JACXVL010000065.1:0-119171 GCA_014898675.1 Athelia sp. TMB
GGTTCGGTCTTTATAAATAACACCATAAGCATTACATAATTCCCTCGCCAACCATACTTCCTCTTAATCCATAGATTTTTGGTCGGACAAAATGGTATGGATTAGGAGGGAGGCGACTGTATTCCGATCCTGTTGTGTGAATGTAAATCACACGTGCCAGCGAATATAACTCCCGCGACGTCCTTTATAACCGCTTCTTGGTAGGGTATGTCACCATCCTGATCCACTTTCTCAAGGCACCTCTCCGTGAAGGAAGAATTGGCTGTACCGCGAGCCTGGCACCCAAACGTGAGCGCACCATATATTTTGTAAGATCCTTCAAGTTGCTCACCATCGCCGCCTTGACTTCCTCGAATGGGACTGAGAGTGAGGCCGTTATAACTTTCTTGGATTCTTGCGCGACAACTTGAAATGATGCACCAGGAACCCATGCAGGAACGTATTTCAACCAGGGCAGCGTGTCGACTAAGTACCTGCCAGGTGTAGCTCCATCTGACGCATATCGTACTGCCATTTCTGCTGCAGCTATGTGCGGATCGTCGTCTGTTTCCGCGCGTATACCGTATGCGATCTCGAGCACGGTGGAGCCTGTCTGGCTGTGTCCATTGGAATTTATATCCCACCACAACTAGAGGAGAGGCTGACGCTCACTGTCGCATATGGGACTTCCATTGATCCGGGGTTTTGAGCAGTCTGCGCAACGTTTCGTGAACACCGCGTATTTGATGTGGGTGATGCCAGACCGATTCTTTTCCTTGCAGATCAAACTCGCTGTGGAAAAGGCGTCGATGTGATCGCCAAGAGCTTCCATATGGCAAAAGCGTGAATGCCTCAGGCCAGCCCATTCTAAGTTGTGATTACTCCTTAACTTTAATCTTTTAAACTGGTAGAAACAACACGTACAGCTCCTGGACCATCACGAATCGCGGTCTAAGATCGTCAATCAGCGCTTACTCCTGCATTTAAACTGGATTTCTTGCTCACCTGCTGGAGTATATCACGGAACGTTTCTCGAGCAGTTCGATGATTGCTTCAAACGAGTTGAGGACAAGGATTCGCGTCCCAAAGACATTCATATAGATGATATCAGAATCTATTAGAGACGCTGCATGAGCCAATTATTCGAATGAGATCAAGTAAACAAACTGTATTTTTCGCCCATGTTGCGGTAGTCAATCCATTCTGCGCCGCTCTTGGGCACATCGAGCACATTTCCGATGATAGGCCATCCAGCTGGACCAGGCGGGAGTCGTGCGCGCCGAAGCTGCTGCGATAACGAGGCATACACAACATAGAGTATGATGAACAACGGAATGACGACGCCGAGTAAGGCAGATAGTTCGAGAAGAGGGGCCATGAAGATTCGACAATATTTGCTATCTTCGATGTATATGTATCATTTACATACTTATATTAAGCTCGAGACCGGGCCATGGGCACCAGTAAATACGCCAATGGGATGTCGAACATCCCATTCGATATGGTTGAACGGTGGTAACTGGGACTGATGAGTCCGATATATCGACCACGATTCGCTCATCATTGTTATACTTCTGTGGAGTTAGAACCCAGCATGTGCCTGTCAGTGGTATCTAGGCGCCAGCCAAGCATTCGTGAAGACGCATACCTCGAGGAGTATTGTTCTAATTATGGTAAATGAGCACCTAGACGCCTCGTATTCGTGATCCCTTGCAGCACATCAAATCCGCGATGTACCGATTTCAATGACGGGTCAATGGAGAACAGTCAACAAGTGAATGCAACATGTTCATGGACAACCAAGAAAACTCAACATTATTCAGCAACTGACGCCCCTGAAATTTCAAGATATGCTACTGACTGGGCCGTGGAGTCTTGCGAATGAAACTAGAGTAGAGGATTCCGTATGGCAAACCTAGGGTATGAGTTGCCGGCCCCCACCCAAGAGTCTCCAACGGCAATGTCGTCAAAAGTTCAGAGCCGTCAATGACAAATGTGCCTTGTTTGCAGGGATCAAATCGCCAGGAATTGGATAGGGTAGTTTGATAACAGCAGCGTGGCGGAAGAGGGCGGAAGCAGCGCTGGGCAGTTTAAATTTATAATTAATATTGGCGTGTGGTCCGAGATTAAGATGACGAAGATTAGAGAGTGCCAGAAGAGATGATCGTCGGAGGACACAGGAGCAGCTGCCAGTCTCGGAGCGCGGAGTTTGAAACTCGAATACTCTCCGATCCGTGCTCCTGTCTGCACCCGCAGTGCGCACTATCTTTTCATGACCCACCCTAAGCTTGGGCCCATGCTCTGGTGATGCAGTTCCAGCCTAGCCTGTAGACAATCAGTGACCGTCGGTGCGCACTACAATGTCCTAATTTTACGGTAGACTCTCGGAGTACTCTCTGCTTGACATGACCCCCTGCGAACTCCAGGCCATCACCACACTTCTATTTTCGTTCATTCGTCCATGTTTGCATGCTTCACCCGCGCCCAAGGCTACATGAACTACCTTGGGCTCGTCAGGCGGGACATGCTATGGGTTCGAGAGCATTAGGCAATCGCTTTCGCGTGGCACCTGCTTTTGGCCGAAGGACGAGACTTATGAGGCTCACGATCGCTTCGGTGACTTGAGGTCATTTAAGACATCTACCTTGCTTTGCTATCTATGCCAGCGACACCGGTGAGGATGTTCGCGCCACCCCCTCACCCACCCCTGCCCCAAAACAGGCGTCTAGATGGCGTCGAGGCGCTACGTCGTCGTCCGCAATCGCCCTCACCCTCAAACGACTGGACAGCGTGAGTTATCCCTACTTCAACACTGGTTATGAAAAAGCCACACTAACATGCCCTTCCAGCGACCCGCCGCCTCCGAATAGGTCCGTAGCCAGACAACTCATAAGAAGCTTGCAGATTGGGACGGCTTTTGAAGCGTTCGGACAAGGCCTGCCAGGCATATGTCTGGAGGCCACGGGTTAACGGAAAGGGCAACACGATGTCAGACAGATGTCTCTATCACAGGCCTCTAACATTGTTTCATTACGAGTCAGCGTTGAAATGACCAGCACGGTTCAATCTATTGCAGACGTTGCCATGATCAAGGCGGAGTAGAAGTATAAGCAAACATAGACTCTAACTCTCCGCTTTTTATTAGTCGATTGACTTGACCTCCGCTAATTTCTCTGAATCTATCTACAGCTGTCTCAGAACACAGTGCATAGATTGTTGAAAAAACGGCTCTGTTGCACTTACGTGGGTGGCAACTGCGCATGCTCAAATCAAGCTATGTTACGATCATATGCATATAGACTTCATATTACAAAAATAACAAGAGTTGGTTCTGTTCAAACCAGCCACTGAATTTGAACAGTTGTTTGACTACGAGAGCGCCTTGATAAGATCTGCACACTCCTTTGAGCGTGGCTTGATGATGCAAGGGAATGACTCGGGTGCCCTATATATGATCAGCTGCGATCATAAATGCGTGGGCGGCTTGCCGTACCTTACCAAACCCGGGCTATACTTTCCCGATGGTTCCACCACATTTCCATGAAGATCCACATATTTTTCGATATTGAAACAGGCGAGGATAGAGCCCGCAGTCAGCCAGATGGATTCCCTCGCCATGTGACGTCCAGGACTGCTCAACTTCAGTTGGAGAAAGACGATGGATATGAGCTGGAGCACTCACCAAATGCGCCTGCCGTACCCGAAGGCGGCCTCAGGGTCTCGGATTGAAGAGTCGAGTTTCCCTTCCTTGGTGAGGTAGCGGTCAGGATTGAACGTCCTTGCATCTGGATAGACACTTTCATCCTGCAATACTGCCCTAAATTGTCAGGTAGCAGTTAGATTCAAATAATTTAGCACGAGCGGCGCACACGAGCTTACCATGTATTAGGAAGAATCAGAGTACCAGCGGGAATGTGAAAGCCCTTGTACACATCATCTGCGATAGACCGATGCGGGGCGGAGAATGGCAGCAAAACCTCCCAGCGAAGACATTCCTTCACGATAGCAGAAAGATAGGGAAGTGATTCTCTGTCCGCAAAAGATGGGAGATGATCCGGCCCCAGAACGGTGTCGAGTTCCAGTTGTGCTTTTGCTTGAACCTCCGGATATTTCACCATCGCTAGAATGAAAGTGTTAAATGTTAGGGCCGTCTGGAATACTGTTAGCATGCCTTCGAATGACGACCTGAAGGAGGCCTACCGTGTCTGAGGCAGCTGTTGATATTTGAAGGCAATTAGTCTAATACTGTCGGGCGAGTATCCAATAACAAACCAACCTCCGAACATGACCCCCGCGACATTTCTGATCAATAGCTGTTGATACGCAATGTCACCGTTTTGATCCATTTTTTCAAGGCACCTGGCTGTGAAGGAAGGATTGGCTGTGCCGCTAGCCTTACACTCGAGTATTAGCGCGATTTATGCGGTTTGAGATCTACCGCTCACTATCGCTTCCGTCACCTCATCGAATGGGTCTGAAAATGCGGCCTTGATAAACTTCCTGCCTTCCCGTCCGATGGCTTGAAACGACGCGCCAGGCACCCATGCAGGCACAAATCTCAACCAGGGCAGCGTATCGACCAAATACCTGCCTGGTGTAAGCCCATCCGATGTGTATTTCATTCCTAGTTCGGCCGCGCGTATGTGGGGGTCCTGATCTTTCTCGGCGCGTATACCGTATGCAATTTCGAGTATGGTGGCACTTGCCTGACTGTTACATATGTGAATTAATAAAGTATCAAGTCAAAGAACGCACGGAAAACTCACTGCCGCAAATGTGTCATCCACTGATCTGGACTTTCGAGCAACCTGCGCAGGGCTTCGTTGACTCCGCGTATCAGATGTGGGTGATGCCAAGCAGGTCCTTTCCCTTGCGTAACAAACTCGCAGCTAAAGAGACGTCGATGGGATCGCCAAAAGCTCCCATATGGCATCAATGAAAACGCTCCCGCCCAGCCCATTCTGTAAAATTTCATTGGTTTATCAGCTTGAGAATAGAGAGATGAAACTAATGGCACTTACAGTTCTTGAACCATGACAAATCGCGGCCTAGGTCAGTTGATCAGTGCTTGCTCTCTGGGTACACACCACTTTCTCACCTGTCCGAGTATACTGCGGCGCGTTTCTCGAGCAATTCTGTCACTGCTTCGAAGGAGTTCAGGACTACGATCGGTGTCCCGAGCACATCCAAATATATGATTTCAGAGTCTGTGAAAGGTTTTTCATAAGCCGATTCAAAGAACGAGATCGAGCTGACGAACTGTACTTATCACCCATGTTGCGGTAATCGATCCATTCCGCACCACTCTTGGGGACATCGAGCACGTTTCCGATAATAGGCCATCCTGCTGGACCGGGCGGCAGTCGCGGGCGCCGGAACTTATGCGACACCCAGGAATACACGACGTAGATTGCAACGAGCCAGGGAGCAAACACAGCGCAAGATTCGAAGAAAGACTTGGATGCCATAGGGAGGGCAGAAATCTCCAGTATCTTCGCATATTTATACCAATTATTTCATGTTCAAGACCAAGTCATGGGTCCAATTCAATTTGCCAATTGGGGCGCATTTCGACCGCTCGTTTGATACGATTGAGAACCATCGGCGAGTTCGTAGACACATCATATGAAATTTAGAATTCGTGGTTCCAGACACGGGAAGCTAGTACTGGGAGCGAGCAGCAGAAATGTTCAGGCGGTCAGGTGCGTGCGTCATCGTTGGCATACTACGGGTTGTGCCAGGTTGTGCCAGGCTGTGCCGTGGGGCTGTTCTGAATTTCATATGATGAGTCTACGAACCTGCCGATGGCTGGAAAGATGGTCGCTGGATCTGGTGTGTCCCCGATGAGTCCTCGCCCACTCCTGCGGAGTCAGTAAGCGACCTTCATCTGTCAATACTCTTCAGGGGTTGGCCATGCGTGGAAACACTATCATTGCGAGAAAACAGTGGCATATATAGAAATTTCGAATGCTGGGATCTGAGAGTCGAGACCGTGGCCGCTTCTAGAAGAGATAGGTTTATCCGTCACAGATAGTGATCCAATTAATACAATTCCGGGATTGCTTGAATGAACGACTAGATGGACAAATGCTAAATCACTTCGACAGAAGCAGGGGTGAAGCTTGAAGCGAATGCTTCTGCCGCTCAGAAACGCAAATGCAAGGGTTTCCAGATCAGAGGTATCGAATCGCTCTGAGCGGGAGCCACTATGCCTCAGGATTCAATAATCTGAGATCGATCTGATAGTACACCAAGTCTGCAGGCGAGAAGAGTGTCAGAACAAACCAGAAGAGATCACCGGCCCAATCTGACTCACAGTGTCCCCCTGTCAACGTCAGGCGCAATTTGAAGGAGCAAACGACAGTCCCATGTCTGCATGCCTTAGAACTGCGTGACCCCCAAAGCCAATCCTACTGGCCGCTCGTCTTGCTCTCCCCCTTCGAGCCCCGCGTGCTCCAGCACTCGGAGCCTCGCCCACGTCGAAGCTCCACGGATGGGGTTGCGCCTCGAGAAGAAATAGAATTATGTTTCGGCTTGTCGTTACTTTGTGCCGTTGTCCACAACTGCATTCCCCCTGGCCAGTCCCAGCGTCATCAGTGTTCAATATTGGGTCTCTTGATTCCAAAGAACATCTTTGAAGCCGAAGTCGAGGTTGTGATATTGGTTGCTTGAGCGCAACGACGCCCCCACCAAACGGCGCAACAGGCAGCACCCTTGAGGATCTATGGTCTCCCCACAATATCAGACGTCATTGTGATGATGTAATCAAGTCCATTCCGGGAGCCCTTCATCGTTATAAGGAGCGCGGTAGAGTATTGGTTCGAGCTGACAGGTAGGTATCGAGGATGGTTTCGCAACTTGATGTCGCAGGTCAACGAGAGTCGGTATCCGGCCGCCAAAGAGCAACAATGGACGATTGGGGTCGTGGCGAAATAGCAAGAGCTCTGGTTGCAGTGTTCGTGCAGGGATATCGAGGTGAGGCCAGGGTGCACGCGATTGAAACGAGGCGTTGTCTAAAAAGCCATCTTCTGTTTGCGAGCTGAGTTTCCTCCTCCGAACTGTGGAAGCCAAACGAGCGCCGAATAGTGAGGCTTGCCTGGAAGAAATTTACCACTGGATGGACTTCTGGGGGCCCGTTCGCGCGTCTGTGGTGTGGGTGATGAGGACGCTCACAGGAGAGGGCCGCTGCCTGATGGCGATGGCGCGTAAGGGTGAGGGCGAGGGCAGTGGCAGCGCTGCGAGCCAAACACCTCAAGGATAGACCTAAAGAGCGTCCGTCACGTATTCTAGAGAGGATTAGAGTCATGCTTACCTTGGTTTAGTTACCAGCCTTCCGTATATGACAATCTCTGTGGCAGCCTCTACGAAGTGATTCTCACCAATCGACATTTCATTTGGTCCATCCGCCCTTTGAGTACGGCAGAGACATCATGAGGAGCATGAATTTCACACCACAAAGTGAGCCTTGGCGCATTCGTCTCTCTGCGACTCAAAGGCCACTTTAGTCTCATCGTCTCCACAAAAATCAGGCATTATGCCCACCCCAAGCGCAGCATTGTCTCGTATCAACGGCTGAATGAAGTAAGATAGACGGAGTCGACGATAGTTGCGGGAGTGCTGGCGAGCGAGTCGTAGAAGAAGAGGATGGGTGAGCGGGCACTACAGGGACACGATACCCGAAGTTCGCGCAGGCTCGAGCGCTGTCTGTCACGGCCTTGGGACGAATAAGATGCGGATCCTCGATCGCATCCACTCGCAAAACCTGCGCTACGGCCGAACTCCAGATGCCGATATGCTCATCTCCTGGGGGCCGTTGGGAGCGTGTCTGCAACGGCGGCTCGGATGCTGGACCGGGCTGGCTGCGCGAGGGGTTGATAGCACCAGAATGTGGGCTGTATTATAAATTGGACCGGGGCAACTGGCTGTGTGGCATGTATGGTGAGACGCGATGTATGAGGTGGCGACTTGTGATGACAGCGCAGCAGGAGAGCGTCGAGCATATTCAATTGTGCCCGATTTGCCGCGTACCGTGAATTGAGAGGTGCTGCATGGCTTCAAGAAGGTAACCTTCTCCATGGACAGAAGTTGCGCGGTCGTAGAAGGAGAGGCATACATGCGCCATAACGCACAAGGATGGGCCAAGGGAATACTAATCAAAGGACGCACCAGCAGGGCACGGATCCACGCGAGTCTCATGTTAGGGACACGTGACTTGGCGGGGGCAAAGTTATCCACCAGCTCTTCTTCTATACAATGCGACGAACCCGAGTCTGAAACCTAGATCTTAACCTCGAGCTCGCATATCGCTGATATCTCTATTTCTGACCTTAATGTGAATATCACGATTACAATATGTAGCCTACAATTAAACGCAGGATAGACAGAGCACACAGAGCACACAGGACGGTTTGACTCGCTCGCTCTGTCCGCTTAATGAATGCTTAGGTGGTATCAACGACCGACCGATGAGCTCCAGAAGACACTTTGAATAATCGTTAAAAGCAAGCAACCCTGCGGCTACAATGGCGAATAATAGGATTTCAGTCTGTGGGAATCATGCATTCAAGTCAATTATTTGCCTGATTATGATAGCTCCCTGATGATATATTCTGATTCCTCTGATCGTTGCTTGATGGTGCAAGAAAATGGCTCCGGTGTCCTGAAGATTTTGAGCTGCGAGTGAACCTGTACAGATGGCTTACTATACCTAATCAAATCAGTCATATACTTTCCCGATGGTTCTATCACGTTTCCGTGGAAATCTATGGATTTATCGATCTTGAAACAGGCGAGGATGGAGCCCGCCGTCAGCCAAACGGACTCTCTTGCCATGTGGCGTCCGGGACTGATTAACTCTAGTTGGTGTGGAACGATGAACAGGAACTGCAACGCTCACCAAATACGTCTACCCCACCCAAAGGCAGCCTCGGGGTCTCGGACCAAAGGATCCAGTTTGCCTTCCTTGGTGAGGTAGCGATCAGGATTGAACCTCCCCGCGTCTGGATACACGCTCTCGTCGTTCAAAATTGCCCTGATTGGCCGTATGGGAACCAAGTTATGCGTTGAAAGTACTTTTTATGGACTTACCATGTATTAGGAAGAACCAAAGTACCAGCCGGAATATGGTAGCCATTGTACACATCATCCGAAACAGACTGATGCGGGATTGAGAATGGCAGTAGGACCTCCCAGCGAAGACATTCCTTCACGATAGCCGAAAGATAGGGAAGGGAGTCTTTGTCCGCGAATGTTGGGAGATGATATGGCCCCAGAACAGTGTCGAGTTCCCGTTGTGCTTTCGCTTGAACCTCGGGGTACTTAACCATCGCTAAAATAAATGTGGTGAATGTAGCAGCTGTCTAAAATATTTCGAGCAGGGCCTTAGATTGACGATTTGAAGGGCGCATACCGTATCTGATCCAGCTATTTAAGTTTGCAGATGGTTAGTCCAATTATGTTGGATGAGCGTTTAAATTAACAGAAAACGTACCAGCGAACATAACACCAGCAACATTCTTTGTCACCAACTCTTGGTGAAGGATATCCCCGCCTTGATCCAGCTTTTCCAGACACCGGGCCGTAAAGGAAGGTCTGGCTGTGCCGCTAGCCTTTCATTTAAATATCAGCGCAATTCATGTGTTGTAAAACCCAGAGCTCACCATCGCTGTCTGTACTTCTTCGAACGGGGCTGAGATTGCAGCCGATACACAATCCCTGGCTTCTTGTGCAAAGGCTTGGAATGATGCGCCAGGAACCCATGGAGGCACAAATTTCAGCCAAGGCAATGTTTCGACTAAATACCTGCCTGGTTTAGTCGCATCCGAGCCGTATCGCACTGCCCTATCTGATGCAGTTAGGTACGGGTCTTCGGCTGTTGCAGCGCGAATGCCATATGCAATTTCGAGCATGGTGGCACCTGCTTGACTAATGTTCATTGATATCAGTATCACCGCGTGGCCAAAGGAGAGCCGGAAGCTCACAATTGCAAATGTGTCTTCCACCGATCCGGACTTTCAAGCAATTTGAGCAACGTTTCATGAACACCATGCATCAGGTGCGGGTGGTGCCAAACTGCGTCGTTCCCCTGTAGATTAAATTCGGAGTGGAAGAGGCGTCGATGCGATCGCCAAAAATTCCCGTATGGCATAAGAGAGAAAGCTCCGTCCAGGCCGATTCTGCAATATTTTTATTCTTCGAATTTGAGGTTGCGAAGTGACCAACGTGACACTTACAGCTCCTGCGCCATAACGAATCTTGGCCTCGAGAAGCAAGTCAATAATGTCTTCTCAAATTAGATTCTACCACTCGCTCACCTGCTTGAGTATATCGCGGAACGCTTCTCGAGCAATTCTGTGGCGGCTTCAAAGGAGTTCAGGACAACCATCTGAGTCCCAAAAACATTCAGATAGATGATGTCCGTATCTAGAGTATCGGAGATATTCCCTGAGCTGTTCTCCTGGTCAAACTGAGTAGACGAACTGAGTTTTTTGCCCATGCTGCAATAATCTATCCATTCTGTACCACTCTTGGGCACGTCGAGCACGTTTCCGATGATAGGCCACCCAACTGGACCAGGGGGTAGTTGTTCTCGACGAGATTTCTTCAGCAACGAGGAATATACAACATAGACGGCAATGAGTAATGGAACGAGGGTGCCGAGCGCGGAAGATGATTCAAGAGGAGAGGCCATATAGAAGTGAGCAACCTCAACCATCTTCGGCATAGTTATAGCCTTCTTCCAGCGGTCGGTACCGCGTCATAGGCACAAGTCATATCAGTTTCGGACCCGACCCACTATAGCAGATCACGAATACGAGTCAATTTGTCAGCAAATCGAAGCTGGTGGTGGGCCTGTCGAAAACGACATCACAGACTCCGAGTGTTGACCGTCTCAAATCGCGGGCTCGGACGCAACAGAAGCATAACCGGACGTTTCATGCCCGAATATACAGTTAAGTCTGAGTCATTGACGTATCGGACCCGACTCTCGCAACTACCCAAGTTCGACTTCTTGTTATGAGTCTGGTATCTAGCAGAAACGATATAGTTGCTTTGGTGTGATGGATGGATGTGACTGCGATAGGTCGTTGCCGTGCAGAAGGGGAACTGCTTGGAGGCACTGGCCCCAGGCCCTCCGAGACGTGGTGCTATTCCTCCGTAAACTCCGAAATGGTGCGCCTTGAGCCGGACCGGCAAGATGCGTGGGGTGCCGGCGGTGGCAAGCATCGCCCACACCTGCTCGCTCAATGGCTTGGCGCGTGTCAAAGGCGTATTTGCGCTGTGTGTCCTCGAGAAAGAGCGCGGAACAGCCTGGGAAAGAGCTGAGTGGAGTGCGCGCAGCATAGCGAGAAAGTCTGGATTCAGTGTGTGTTGATAATGCAATGTATAAGCCCACGAAGGACACAGGAACGGGCGATAGATGTCAGTCGATGCACCGAATGACGTGCAAGGAATGCTGGAGGATACTAAATGGCGCAACTGGTAGTATCAAGAAAGAATGAGGGGTATGGAGTTCTGTTGGGGGAGTAATGAACGGTCAATGCAGAGACAAAGATTTCAGAACTGGGGCAGTTTGGTCATTTACCCGTCTCTGCTTTGAGGAAAACCCCACTGTGGATGCTTGACCACACTTTGCACACGAGACTTGCTACTCTCCGAGGCTCTTGTGCATCTCCTAGATCGCTGTGGGCACGCACGGGCGGTGGTAGTTTGGTCTGTGGCTGCGCAGGCGATGATCATATCACAGTGTCCCGTAAATTGGACTGATTGCGTGGTATGGATGGTCAGACGTGTATGATGCAGTGCTGACGCGTAGTCAAGGAAAGGCTGTCACGCAAATTTTTCTTCATATTGCAGTCCAAGTAGAAGGCTCGGTCGTGGGCAAAGAGTGTGGTGGTGGCGGCAGATGCGGCAAGAAGGCAACGGCATTTGCAGTGATTGCCATATCTGCGAGCAGTGACAGCAGTCACATCGACGGTGAATAAAAATTGCTAGATGAGCGGCCAAAGATAATGGTAGCTCGGAGGACTTGGCTAAGAGCGAGGAGATGGTGGTGAGTAGGGAAGAAGTCTCGCATTGAATAAGCGCGCATCGTCACGGTGTCAATGCAACGACGGCCCGGGGAACCGGAGTGCGGCAGCCTTCGGGATCGTCCAACTTGAAATATATCTACGCGTATGTCTGTCTGCTTGGCTTCAGGCCCCCACTGTCTAATCTTTGTCCATACTCTGTCCATCTCACTATCTATATTCTTGGCAGCCTTGTGGTTTCACTGGTAGCTCGACCGACACAGCCCGCGGGGTCGTACTCAGAAGTTCATCCTAATGCCTAATTTCTCCTTATCTACTCCTTACTGGCCCAGTGACTGGCTGTTTCTCTTCGGTCTCGCTTGGCCCAACATCTGGATATCATGTTCAAAGGTTATGCTTTACCTCAAATATTACATGGTTCTCTCGCCGAGCTCTATGCGGCAAGCACCGGAGTCATGGCTCCGCAATCAGTCTGAGCGCATAGCTTAGCTGTACAACCTTTGCACTTTTTGTGCAGTTGATAGAAACTCATGCTGGCGCTTTTCTGCCCGTAGAGATTCTGGCATGGTCTAAACCGATTATGAATTCTGCAACACGACCGTCGGCTCAAGGTTCGTGCACATTGTCGTCGATTCAGATCCGTCTGTTCTCATAGATCTTGCGGTTCGGTTCAATGTGCGTCGTAAATGATGGGTATATAAGACCCTATCTACACATCTAACGCTGCTTCAAAGTGGTTCTTTTTTCGGTAATTCGTCATATATATGATTTGATGAGGTGCGTGAAGTGGCGAGACAGCAAATGAAAACTGCAACTCAAACAGTGAAATTTTAGGATTAATCCACCATAGATCGAATGAATGCTCAGTTGCCATCATTGCGACACTATATAAGAACAAAGTTTCCAGTGAGCATGAATTTCATCTGCCCAGTACCCGAGGGAAACACTTACGCAGACTGATACGGTGTTTCCATTACAAGAGCCAGAGCTGGGGTCTGTGCGGCAGGCATATCTATCGACCAGCGTGAGTCAGCTTTAGATCTTCGAGAAAATCCAGAGGGGCTACGTACCTGAGGCCAGTGAACGAGTTTGTGTATTCGTTGAAGATAATAGGGGCGGGACTGCAGCCGAAGATACCCTCAGTGCACGGGTTCTGGTTGGTAGTCAATCCGTCGACGACGTTGCAACTATACTCGATCCAGTGAGTTCAATTAGTTCAGAAATTATACATCCAAGACTGACCTGTCGTCGTAAACATTCCCTGGACACAATATTAGACCAAAAGCTAAGCAGAGGGCCAGAACTGCTACTTACAGCGGTTGATACCATTACCCTCAGAAATCTCAGCTCCAATTCCATAGTTGAAACCACCGCAGATTGCAGCGACGTTGCTGGCCAGCAGGAAGGGAAGGACAGCCGCAATGGACATGAACTGCATTGCAAGGTAAGGTGAATAGGAGACGGGGAAGTGCTGATGTTTTGGTTGGATGATTTTAGATCTCCTAGGTATTTTTTCTATAGCCTTTATATTCCCTCATTCGCGACCTGTAAGGTTCATGCAGATCCTCCGAGATGGCGGTGCATTACCACGAGCGTAGAACCACACGGTCCATTAGCCCAGAGGCTCCGCGCATCTCACGCTTGTACATTCAAAATTGTAGCGCCGCCATCATATGCAATGTGTTTGGCATTTCTCGCATTTAATCATATTGATCTTGATGCACGGCCCCGGTCGTGTTCTACAACTGCGGCTATTCCGAGTCGTCCTAGCACCTGAGCTATGCGGCAAATAATGTCTCTAATTTTCCTTCCGCTATACCTCAGACTTTAAATACATGCCTTCTTCAAATCTTGAATTGGTTTAGTTCCAGGAGTTCCGACATGCGTAAATATGATGGGCCTGCCAGGTAGTGGATTGGCGTTCAAGTTCAAGTTCAAGCGATTCAACGGGCGCGACTGAGCTTCGGACTCTGTAACCCGGATTAGTGGCGGGCCGGGAGGCTGAGTCAAATGACCATGCGCACGTTGCCCATACGCAACGGCCTTCTCCTTGTTCCATCACAGTCTCGGATACACTTTCGCTGGTCAGACAAATCCCCGGACTGGACACTCTGCACTCACTTCAAGGTCCACATCGGCCGACGCACAGACGTCGCGGGTATACTAGTCTTCAGATTCTGATTTTCCCTTGGGCAATTTGAATTTCACGGGCTATGAACCTGCACGCAGAAATCAGTCTTTTTCGTTGAGCTCCCTGCTGCATCGAGCTTCCTGGTATATCGATGTCAAGGAACATGCACTGCCCATGGTCGAGGGATGCGCAATGCATATTCAGTTCTCCTTCGTCCTACGCATTGCTAGCTCTCACTGCTGGAATTCGAGGTACAATCACAAACGGTACATATCCAAGTCCATGCGGCCTTGATACCATCACGCCCAGTGTTTTGATTGCACAGAATCGCGGCGTATTTGTTCAGGCGATGTAACGAAGCTCATTCAGCGGTTCCGTGGCTGTCTTACTATGGGAAGCCGTTTTACGGCTTCTCAGGCTTCCCTCGATTCAGCGCAGTGCGCTGAGGTCAAGGGACTAAAATCGAAGCTATTCCTGTCTTAGAAACTGCCGCACCTTGATGGGAGACCTCTAGAGCGTTCAAACTATGTTCTTCACTCCCATGGTGGACAGTTGTTTCCGCTACGCTGCACCTGAGCGCGTGGTATGCTGCGATAGACATCAGCTTCATACATGCCGTCACATTCGCGCCGAGCTGTAGCCATGAGGCCACCAAGAAGGACGTGAGGATTATAAAGGCCCTCAAACCGCACTCCATATCGCATAGATAACTCCCAAGAACTCAACCTCTCCCACCACATTCTCTCTTCATGTTCACTTCATTCGCGACACTCATCGCCATGACCGTTCTTCCGGGTGTCCTTGCCGGAGGTGGATTCTCGTCTTCATGCACCAATTATTACATGAATGGAAACAGCGAGCTTGTCGCGAATTGCTCGCCGGGTGGTCACTACACCACCATTGACCTCGGTCTCTGCATTGCCAATTATGGCGGGAATCTTGCGTGTGCTACAAAGTTCGTGTAATCTTGCTTCATTCAAACGTTTCTATCGGCTCATGCTGATCTTGCAGTGGCGGATATGATGGATCATGCTCGGGGTGTGAATTGCGGGAAGCTACATACATGGAATGCCAGTACGTGACTTTACTGACATTCATGATCATTGGGTTGACTGTTATTAGTTGCGGTGGATCGGTTCAAAGCGAAAACGGTGTGCTCATTGACCTGAGTGAGTTGCTTCCCACATTTGCTACGGTTTGGAGGCTGTCCGTGTAACTGACCGTGACTTTTTTCAGACTCATGTATCGCAAATTACGGCGGAAATCTTGCGTGCGCAGCTTGAATGCAAAATCCCAATCTTGCCGGACTCTTTCTTATTGGGCTCTACTATCAATTCGATTATCTAGAATCATGTATCGACGTAGTGTTTTTTATGCAACGATATAATCTGAAATCGGGGCGCTTCCACATATCCCCACAAATTTCAGCTATCAAACATGAATTACATTATACAACAACATAGCATTATTATCGCCTGTAAATGTATCGAAATTATGTTAGTGTTCATATAGTCAGGAATCTTATCGAAGAGATCCACCCAAGGACACCTCAGAGTTAGGGCTCAGGCTCAGCCCAGGACAGCACCTGCTTCCTCTCCCCGTATGGCGGATAGGTCTAGTCACATCTTAGTTATGGTCATAGAATGGCACAACAGCTCACATACCATCCCATCGTTCGCAGAGTCCGGAAGATGCTGCTTGTTCGAAGAAATCATTACTGACAGCCAAGAAGCTGAGACGATGAAAGCGTACCTTTCCAACGACAGGGCTGGTGGGATTGAAGTGCGGGGCCGAGCGTAAGTCTCGCAGACTGACGGATAGGCTGCTATTAGTCGCTTCGCTGACACTTTGGCGGGCGTTGAGCCTATCATGAAAATATTAGTTTCTGCCAATGTATATAAGACAGACGGCATACATGGCAAGGAACGAGTTGATGTATACTGCACGCCAAATATGAGCTAAAATAGCAAATGGAAGCGAGAAGCTGGGCGCACCTTCCGTCAAGCAGAATTCTATTGCCATGAAAATGAACGTGTTGGGTGAAACACAGTACTACGGTCAACTTATGAGTTTCGCGCCTCGCGGACTAGAGAATTAACGTACGGCTATCAGCGCCCCCATAGAAATTGCACTGGAGTGAAAGTCTTGCGAATGAGCCGCTGGTTTCAAGTTGAATGCAATAGACATACCCGGTGGCGACTCCGCAGCAAAGGGTATATTGCAAGATTGTGGATAGCTTCGAATTCGTGCTAGGCAAATGTTCAACTCAAAAAAGTTCTGACGATCACTCAAATACCGACGAACCTGGCAAATCCAGAGCGGCTTCTGTAGAGATAGAAGCACATGAAAGCCGCAATGACGACGTCTGTCGCAGTGGCTGTTGCAAAACTTCCAATGACGGCCCACTAAGTAGACCATTAGCGCAGCTACTAGAGACCTGAAATAACTTACGGGTATTTTTTCGAGAGCCTCGATGTTCGACCCCCGCACCCTTTGAAAGAGTCAATTAGAGTCTTTGGCTACACGCTTTCACTCACATGTAATAATTGAACACTGCGGAATCGATGTGGTCAGTTGGCGGATGGACTGCAATCATATGTGGCTTACCCAACGCTATCACTGAAAATAAGGCGCACGCATCAGACACGAGGTCACACATGTTGAGAACAGTGGCACATACCACACATAATAACTACAAATCCGCCCTATGGACGGCTTAGCCTACGCTAAACGCGATGAAAATAAACCTTACTGCAATTATGGGCGCAACAGTGTGTTGATGACCTCGGGCAACTGTAAAGATATCATCAACATAGTATCCGAGATTGTGCGATATGCATCGCTAGCTTACGTTTCCACATACGCAGAGCGTACAGACTGTGACTGTATTAGATTTGTGCGTCGTTGAGCGAGCAAAGATGGATATTACCATTGAACCATGATTATTATAACCACCTTGTATGGTGCGGATTAGCTATAGCTCAAATCGAGAAGATATACGTACATTGAAGGTAGTTTTCGCCTTGAGAGTCCTATGAGGAAGATTGAATAACGGGAATTCGAGACGAAGATGTACGGTCGCTTACCAATCGACAATCGACAACGCTTGGACATTCCCATAGTTTGTGATAAGATAATGATAGCCCAAAAGGATCGAAATAATGGTATGGACAGTGTCAAGAAACCTGAAAAATGATCAACAATTACAGTGGCGAGGCGCGGCGACGAAACTAACCAGAGAGTCCCAACCTGTGATACGATTTTAGCGTCAAGCTACGGACAGACGGAGGCATGAACGAAGCGTACCGCGATTCGGTGCACCTTCCAGTCATTTGGGTAGCGAACGTAGTATGTATACACCTGCATTCCGGAGACACCATACAATCTGGATGATGTGGTTAGTTAATGAGCTTCAAGCAACTAAGGATTTCTGGCACATACATGGCGGACACCATTATGCCCAGGTACATGGAACCTGCAGTATTGGCGAGAGTGGTAAGCATTGCACAGAACCTGAAACCTGGAAGGGGGAGGTGCTAGCGTCCCGCGGCCAAAGGGGTCGAGTATAAAAGCAACCATGTCCATTTGTACCTTTTCGCCATCGCAGCCTAGCCTCTCCATGCCTCTCCCTGTGTTTCAAACTTATATTGAACGCCACAAGGCCCAAACCCAGCCTAAACTGTCATCCGATTGCGAGGAACTGTCCTGAGTGTAAAATTGCGAGGCACCAAGAGGCACAAGCGTTACGACTGCTCCCGATCCGGGCCTCCATACAGGGCAAAAAATGCATATTTACGTAATATGGGTAATTACTGAGGCCTGAGGCGACGCGTGTGCACGTGTGAATGACAGCTTCATGAGTTGCGATCTCCACGCCATGGTGACATTGGGGACGGGCAGTTCGGGAGAAAAATTGTTGGAGCTCTGGCGGGAGAAGAGGTCTAGTATCTCCTATTGGCCTTATGCATAGTGTCCCGGCCGCGGCATGTGCGCAGCTCTGTTGACTTATTCATGATGCATCTCGACGGGACAGGCGTGTCAGCGACTTCAAACAGTGAGTAAGTTCATATCAGGTGCAAGACAGACAGAACCGAGTCCAAGGATCGTCGAACGAGACGCGAATTTGAGCAAGGAGACCATGATTGGTCTTCGCAAGCGCATTGGAATTGTATTGGAGAGTATTGTCAATATCGCACAGCCAATTTCAGAGTTTGCTCGCATTTGAGAACGCCTCGGCCGATAGCTCGGGCACTCGGCTCGTACAATCTAGATCTTCTCATGCAGATCTGCTTCTGTGCCTTCTTAGGTTTCTCCGAGCAGAATGAAACACGTCGGACGCAAGTCGTTGGTTCGCGGGTTGGCGTCGACGTCAAGTTCCATCAATAGGGGGTCGATTATAGACTTCCGGAGATACTGCAAAGCGTGATATAAGCCACTAGTAGTTTATGAGCTCCTGTACCCACCTTTCAACCCCAGTCCAACTTTCGACCACAGCGTGCTCCCCCAGATCCTATATAAATCATCCTACCAACATGCAGATGCAGGAGAAATTACAAATGCTCCCGACTATCCCGCTGAATGACGGAAACGAGGTGGGCATGCGTGCCCTTAGCTAAGGTTCATCACAGTCCAAGATGCTTACAGTGGAGATAGATTCCTGCAATGGCTTTCGGGACCGGCTCCAAGTGGAAAGGGCAAGATGTGGCTATTTATGTTGAGCAGGCCATTAATTCGGGATTTGGATTCATTGATACTGCTGCGTGTGAGTCCCTGCAGAAATCTCAAGGAAATACAGGTCCTGGGTACTGAGCTTATCGGTGCAGTTTATGGAAACGAAGAGAGCGTTGGCAGAGCTATTAGAGAGTCGGGATTGAATCGCAGCGAACTGTATATTAGCACCAAGTGGGGTGTGCTCCCAGACGGCGGAGATATACAGGTTTCGATTAGAGAAAGCTTAACAAAGGTAAGCGGGGTCTCGACATTACAGGATATTGCTGCTGCTGAAGAAATTCTTAGCTAGGGGTGAAGTCGGTAGATCTGTACCTGGTTCACATGCCGAGTCTCATGGAAGATGATTGGGAAGGGTACTGGAAGGAGTTCGAAACAGTAAAAACCCAGGGGCTAGCCAGGTACGTGATAAAGTTGTTATCGTGAACCTGGACTCATGCTGCGAAGGAGTTTAGGGGTCTCTAATTTTAACCTCGAGGAGCTGCAACGGACCGTTAAGTGCGCGAAGATCAAGCCTGCCGTCAATCAGGTAAGAATCATGGACCGTGGGCCTTGAAATGCATTTATAGCGTACCGCAGATCAAACTCCACCCCTACAATTATGCGAAGCAGAAAAGCGTCATAGAGTACGCAGAGAAGCATGGGATCGTCACCGAGGGCTACAGCAGTCTAACGTATGTCCACTTCACCATACTTGCGATCATCGTTGACGGGATAACGAAGATCGATTACCCAAAGCCCGGGAGGCCCAGTAGACGCTGTGGTGGCCAAGATCGCCGAGCGCATTCATGCCACTCCTGCTCAAGTGCTGATGCTATGGGTGAGATCCAAGGGTGTTGTGATTATCACGTACGTCCTTGGATTATCTTCCCGAGCCTAGATGACGAACGAGGCCTCCAGAACAAGCTCAAGAAGGGAAAGATTGGAAGAGTATCTGGATATTGACAGTCTGCGTGAGTCTCTCTCATACCGTGTCCCCGCTCTATCTCTGAAACGCCGCAGCTGCTTTGACGGAGGCCGATGTAGGAGAGATTGATGCCGCAGGTGCCAAGGGAGCCCCGATGAACGTGCTGGCGTCTCTGCAAGAGCAGAGAGTGCGCATCGCAAAATCTTTCCACAAAATGCACTGGGCATTGAAGACGGTCAACATTGTCGGCGTGGCAGGGATGCTGTTATATGTCGGGCACAAGCTATAGACCACAAGCAAACACGGTCGAACATATCTGGGCTGCCTATTATCATTATATTCTAGCTTATGTTATGCATAATCAGTTCATCGTATTAGTATATTCAAAGGAAGAGTTTACGTCATAGAGGTCATCTCGACACCGTCCAAATGCCCACTCCCTCTTCGCGGCGCCCCATGAGCTCTAGAAGCTGAGGCCGCCCCGAGCGTCTGCGCATTCTTAGAAGACACGAAGTCCCGGCAAATGTTTCGCCTGCCAAATGTACATGATCGAGATCAGAATTCTCGAGCAGGTGAGAATCAACGTACCATTCTCGTGTCCAAATCGATTGCATATCACCACGAGAGTTTCTTTGCCTTTCGGCGCGTTCTCTTCGCCTGAGATACCACCTCCGGCTGTCGGGTCCACCCACAATGGCCTCAATCTCGCTGCCCAGTAGTTAATATTGCTCCAGTCACTTTCATCCGTGGAGGCCTTGTCTGAGTCAAGCCAAGCGTCCAGAAGGATCAGCAAGTCGCTCTTCTGCGAGATGCAGTAGTCGGCAATCTCGTACGGGCCATCTTCGAGCGACCATTCCGTCAGCCCATTGATATTAAGATCGTTGCAGATGCCAAAGCTGACAGTGTTCAAAGGCGGAGGCAGAGTAAATGTCGTGAAACCTGTGCCTGCGAAGGTATGAGAAGAGTCGCAGATGTGTGTCAATGAGCAGCGTACCGGCCTTGGCCCAGATCAGATCCGTTCTGAACAGATTCGTCTTGCGAAATCCTCCTATCCACTCCCCTTTGGGACCGCAGAGGACTGCGCTGTTCGCACCAATCTTGGAGCCTTCGGCCTCTTCAGTTGAAAGTCGCTCCGGATATCCTGCAGTGACATAACATTGTAGACGGGAGGCTAGCTCTGAGCATAACCGCGATGTTGGGCCTGTTTTCGGCTCTTCCAGATACCGCGAGATAGATTGGGAATCTGGAAACATATAACCTGTGCGAGTGCGATAAATCATGTCTGAGTAAGCACGAATACATGATTGCTTGCTGCAAATACCGCTAAAGATCATCTCGGGGAAACATAATATGTCGATTGACTTGGGCACGAGGCTATACGAAGCCGCGACCTTGGTTGGTGTGGATGTAGGGGAGACGGTAGATTACACACTGTGCACATAGCTCGCGAGCCTTTGCTATGTTTGCTTCGACCTCTCCGATGCGCGGCGCGAATTGAACTGTGCCGATCCTGAGCGGACCTCGTCTCACAGAGGATGAAAGCATCCTAAACAGAGCCTTATTTGGGCGACGACTGACGGACGCGAGATGATTAGCAGTGTGGCAAGAAGGTAGGAACCTGGAGGATCTCTATGAATAGAGCTGGCTGTCAAATGAAGGTCGCAGTTGGCTCTCGCAGGGTCGCTGATGCAGGCTGATGAGCCTGAGGCCTCTGGAGAACCCGCGCAGTTAGACAAAGAGTCTTAAAGAGTCCGTCTTTATGTTCGAGCCTTCAGCGCTTAATTTCTGCTACCTTGCACTCGACGATCATTCGACTCCTCTGGTTCTCATCCAACTGCTATTGTGCCTAACGAATTCTAGCTAAAATCCGACCACTCTATCACCTCGTCGGACTCGAGTCTGTGATTTTGATATGATACAATCACCGACCGCTCGCTCCCTTGCGCTTAGCTAGCCGTGTACCGGATTGAAGCGCTTAGCGCAGTGCAGGGAGACCGCTGGAGACCGTTGCTCGATTCAGGAAGATATATAACTCATGCGTACTCGAAATCCACTCCTATCATTCTTTTCTCAAGGGATCTGCTGGAGTCAGGAACACAACCATCTCCGCAATGCCGACTCAACTGCCTCGCAAACGCGTGATCATCGTCGGTTCAGGCTTTTCGGGCATTGCGATGGGCGCCCAGCTGAAGCAACAACTGCGATTGGACGACTATGTGATATATGAACGCTCGCCGGAAATCGGGGGAACTTGGTGGGCCAACCAATGTGCGTAGCGTCCTCTATCTTCCAGCTTTCGCGTCTGACCCTCGTTAAGACCCAGGTTGCGCAGTTGATATCCCATCCATTTTTTACAGCCTCTCCTTCGCTCCTTATCCAAATTTTACCAAGCTCTTCCCCGATTATCACGAAATTTTCGCGTACATCAAATACGTTGCGCGCAAGTTTGGAGTTGACAAGCATATCCAGCTGAACACCAGTTGGGACGGGGGCGTGTGGCAGGAAGATACCAAGAGCTGGTCTGTCCAGCTCAGCAATGTCCTCACAGGCGAGAAGTTAGAGCAGGAATGCGACATCCTGATCTCGGCCATCGGGGGTCTTGTCGACCCACAGCCATGCACGATACCTGGGGCGGACACGTTCAAAGGACCCATGATGCATACAGCAAGGTGGAATCATGGCGTAGCTCTCGACAACAAGAACGTCGTCGTCATAGGAAACGGATGCAGCGGCACTCAGGTTGTGCCTGCCATCGCCGACAAGGTCAAGAACATCTACCAGTTCTTCCGGACCTCCCAGTACTATTTCCCACGCAGGAATCCCAACATCAAACCATGGCTCAAATGGGCTTTCCTGTATATCCCGGGCATGATGACTCTCGCTCGATGGCTCATGTTCAACCTCATGGAGCGCAACTTTGTCTCATTCTATACCGATGGGCGAGGGAATCGGCGGCGGGAGGCTATGAAGAAGAGGTCAGACGATTACGTGGAGCAGACTGCGCCGAAACAATACTGGGACCTACTGAAACCCTCTTACATGGTGGGCTGCAAGCGGAGAGTCTTCGACCCTGGATACCTCAAATGCCTCAAGCGTGATAACGTGCATATTTCGAACGATCAGATTGTCAAGATCGGACCGAAGGAGGTCATCACGGCGTCTGGGAAGTGTTATCCGGCGGACGTCATCGTAAGTCATTACATATTGCACGGCCGTATATCAACTCACACTCTCCCTCAGGTCCTTGCCAATGGTTTCGTCACGGGTCAAGTGCGTTACAATATCGTTGGGCGGAATGGCATCACCGCAGTTGAACATTGGAAGGAACACGGAGGCATCGAGGCATACAAAACTACTGCCCTCTCCTCATTCCCGAACTTTTTCATGCTTCTCGGACCGAATGCAGCTTCAGGGTTAGTTTCGCTACATTTTCTCAATTGTGCCCCGCTGACATTGCGCAGGCATACCTCTGTGCTCTTTTCGATGGAGGTAACAGTCGACCTCGTGATCAAGCTGGTGCGGCCCATCATCAAAGGCAAGGCATCCGCAGTTGCGGTCAAAGATGACTACGAGAGGGAGTACTCGGTGGAATTGCAAGGGGCACTCAAACAGCGGGTCTGGGCTGGATGCCAGTATGTAACCTTGCCCCTTGCTGCGCGGAGCTGGTACTGATCATGAGATATTACAGGAGTTTCTATAACACTGGCGGGAGGAATCACTCTCTGTACCCTTGGTCATCGTACACAATGTGAGCTTGCCTTTTGCTTTCGTCGGAATTTGACACCGATTCAGATTTGTGCAGGTGGTGGCAGGCTCGATTCCCAGACATGCGAGCGTGGGCATACAATCAATCTGTTTAACGCATGATAAATATTCGAATCCAGCGGTCGTACCCAATGGCTCTTTCGTTCTGCCGCTCGCATCCCATCCTTTACCCTCCTTACCTTGTTGTAGCTGAATTGAATCTTACATTAGCAATTGTTGATGTGCGCGCACTTGTACTATTCTCTGATATTCCCATCTACTCTCTGCAACATCGATATTGTGAATTTACGAGTTCTGAAGAGGCATCCATGACTACGCGGCGGGATGGACACTCCGACCGAGCTTGAATAATTCTACAAGAAATCCGTCGCTGTCCGGGGTCAACGATGCAGCTCTAGAAATGCCGTTTGAATTGTGGCGGGCGGGATGAACGTCCCGGCCTTCAAAGATCCCTGAACAGAAAATAAGATTGACAGTAGGACAGCCTGCGGTACCTCGCCAACAGTATTCGAAGTAAAATGTGCCACAGCGGGGGATCCGCAGGGATCCGCGCTGCAAGGTGAATTACAGTTCGCCATGGTGCCTTCTGACCCATCCCTGCCCCCATTTGCAGAAACACCACCAATGGCAAGCAATACCACTTTTCGTTGTTCGTCATTTTTCGCAGGCGTCATGATATATGCTGAAGTAAAAATACAGAGACAAGTAAGGTGTACGATTGACGCAAAAAAATCTGGGCACGGCGACAGTCAATGAATGATATGAAGGTGTATGGTTCAAATTGACCTCTATATGCAGTTCCGCACTGTGAATTTTGATGAGTAAATATTGAGAAGCGGAAACACTGTACCTTTGTAGAGGCCCTCCGGCGAGTCAGGGTGTGAATCCGTTCTTCGAGGTTGCTTTTGCACGTCTGGCATGTCAGGAGTCCGCCTAGAGGAACGAGGGCGGTTCGAATGTTCTCCGTTGTCAGATCTTAGCAGCCCTCCTTGAGATTAGCACATATTATTCAGAGAAAAACCGGACGTACCTCGCGGATCCCATGCCAATGATGATGCAGCCAGTGACCATGCTCGCGTCAACGTCGCCTGCGCCGAGCGATCGCATTTCGCTGTCGGCTCGTGTGGATAAGGAGGCGGGAGCAAAGATCGCCGCAGTGCCTCCGCACGGCCCAGATGCATGAAGAACAGGCGCTTGAGATACACGCCGCCAATGCGTGTTGCCGCATCGTCCGTGAGTGACGACAGCGTGAAAGCAAGGAGATGGGAGGACGCCGCGACAGCCAAGTCGTGCATATCGTAATGCGCTGCAAGGGTGTACAGCTCAATGGCGTGGTCCCCCGCGTGTGTTAAAAGAATTTCGAACAGCGGCGTGTTTGGAATGACAATATCTCTAACTATGACGCCGTACGTTTGCAAGGCAGCAACTCCTTCGTCGAGCGTCTCAAATGAAGGGCTGTAATCTGCAAAAGGCAGGTCGTAGATGGCACAAACAACCACAGTGAACACAGTGGACGTCTCGCATACAGTGAACATGGGGGTACCCAAAAACTCCCCTCCATCCGCAGGGGTAAAATTGACGAGGATGTGATTGAAGTGGTTGTTGGTGGTAGCCAGAAGGGTGTCGGAGTGGAGGTGAAAGCAGACATAATCGCTGGTCACTATAATCACATCTGATTCGGATCCGAATGAGCAGGAATCTGAAAATGGAAACTCTTTCTTGACTTGAGGCTCAGAAGAATCATAAAAGGTGCCCTTGAGAAAGCGAAGCATTGTCAGATACAAACACGACCGAAAACAAGACGCGGAGCCACGTACGTTCTTGTCCGTACATAACGGCGTAGATTCCATGCTGCTGTAGGCACTATCTAGCATCATCGACGCATTGGCAGACTCGTCCCAGAAACGCATGCTGTAGTCGAGATCATCACTAGCAGTCCCAGGGGAAGATGATTTGCCAGATAGATAGGACATGGGCATTATGCCAAAAAGATGTCGAAGCAGATTTGGAGGTGAATCGGAGGGTTCTGCGGCGACTCTTGGCTTTCAAGGCCAAATGTATTGCATGATATAGTCCAATTGTGAGTGCCTGGACCAGTCCTTTGATCCTCAAGCTTCGAGAATGTTGCGGCGCGAGGTTAGCCGAGGTTGACCCAATCCGATCGACACGGTGTCTGAAGTGCACAAGCTCCACGAGGACTCATACCGACATACGTCACTGACCTTCAGCCCTGAATTCCGTCAGACCAGATTCAGAACGCCGAGTACTATGTTCGGCCAGAGAATGTCCTGAAGCCCATCGACCAGCACCAGGATTCTTGCGAATGTGAAGGAAGGCCCCCTCGCTGGGATAACCTTCTGGGTTAGGACGAGCTTATGCGAACATGTGCCGGGATTTAGAATTTTTGAGAAGGAAGTTTTGAGTTATCGGATGCTAGATGTACCAGGATGTACCCATAGCTTGGCCAGAGAGGACGTCGGCTGTGTAGAAAGTCTCTTTGCAGAATGGAACATTCCGATGCTTGTGCCTCTGTGTGCCTTACAGTATGCGCTCTGGTGAAACCGGCTGGAACCGGGAAGAATGCTCAGAAACGCCGCAGGACAGCTGGGGAAAGTGCTGGTCAGAGGTATCTGGAGCAATAGAGCGCAATCTCACTGGGCTAAATCTGTATTTTCTGCAAGCCTGTCGTCAATAATGGATTTACTCGGGTTTAACCCAATTCAATCTCGATGATGACGTGGGAGTATTTCACTCGAAAGACTGGTAGAATAGTCGTATGTGAGTCGGTTTTGTCCTTGACATGGGGTCAGAAGTACTGGTGAGGGAGAGGACCTTGGAGAGTTCGATACAACCACAAGCATATATAAGAGACGGTGCAGGTTAATCATGCACAAGATCGGTACGCCATTGCTGCGATCTTGCGCCTGTCTAGGTCATTTCTGATGTCATGAAAGCGCTCGTCCAATGGAAAGACTTGAAATACGGAACAGGGAAGGGTCGTGGAAGGTTGAACGCTAATACCAACAAGCGACGGACTGGGTGAACGTCAGCTATCACACGGGTTCTCACGAACCTAATACCCCTGTCATGATGATCAAGTCTTGAAGCCGAACCTCGCCGCAGAATATGCTTGGAATAATAGCCGGGTATGTAGTACTGACAGTGTACAATCATCATAACGACCATCTGTTATAGCAAGCACATTCAACGTACTATGTATGCGCATGTAAGTACTTGAATACGGTTATGATAGGTAGATTGATTCCGAGAAATGGTGGGGGTCAATATTAGCGCATATCAACGCCTCAAAGCAAGAAACTATAAATCTAAAATGAGAAGCGACGCGAGGTTGTGGAATGCCATTGAGATAATCGATGACTCTTGAATAAAATATTCGAAATGGCATCAAGGTGCCATGATTACAGCGTGAGGAAAAGAGCGCCTATAACGGAATACAAGGCCAAACAAAGGACGCCTCCGCAGCCGAAATCGCGCCTATACTTTACGTACGTGCAGCTATGCTAAATGCTACCATGACTTTCAAGTCAGTTTGCAAGGTCTCTAGTTCGGACTACTCGTTTTGTCGCATAGCGTCCAAGTCGGTGATACCGATATCCTGGTACAGTATCCTCTCACGATTGAGATATTGAGCTTTGGGTACTTGGCAGATATCATATTCTTCGCTGGTCATCGGAATAAACAGGCATGTTGCATATGTAAAGCTCCGCGATCGCCTCTCAATTAACATCCTCCTCAGGCGCTCATCTACCCAAGCGAACTCTCACACCGTTAGTATCTGCTTAGAATGTGGAAGACAAGGAATTCTCGCTTTCTTGCGTCACTGAGGATTGCTTTGACATCGCATTGACGGGAAGGCCTCCCCACACACTCGACAGGCCTGCAACTAGAAAAATTATGGTCTATATCAAAGTACCGATGATCATGCGAGCCATTCACATTTCGGTCGCATGACGATCTATCATGATAGTGATCGCGTGCATATGTCAAGCAGGCACAGGTACCGGTCCACCATCGTATGTGCCAGCGTATGCCGACACATGCCGTTGCGGCTGCCGCTGATGCTCGGCCCCCTTATCTGGTCGTGTGCACCTTTTGTTTCTGCCCCAGGGCCCCATGCTGCCCCTGCACTCAAAGACGAACCCGACGCGGCGACCGCTACTGCTCGTCGCCGTCGCAGGCGCAGCTATCATCCTCCTGTCCGCCGCCGGGCTGTCTTCGACGCGGACCTACACCCTCACATGGGCTGACGCTGAACCCGGGTCAGCAAGCATAGGAAACGCCACGAATGCGCACGTAGATTTCGACTATGTCGTCTTCCCTACTTCCTCCCCTGCAGGCTCTTACTCTCAGTACTCGACGTATACGCAGATTCTGCCAGACTGGTGCATCGACGCGCACTTTGCCCTGGGCCACACTTGCGCGCCCGGTTACTACGGGAATGAGCTGCCGCGGGGACAGGATGCATTCGATTTGGTGTGGACCTGGGTGAATAGCAGCGATCCGCGGCTTCGCGATGCCATGGATGCGGCGCGGCTGGAGGATGGGCTGGAGGCGGAGGAGGCAACGACGGACAAGCTATTTCGGTGAGTAATATCGCTACTTTACATGCCTCGATGCTAACTTTGGATTCAGGGATCATGACGAACTGCGGCACTCCTTTCGCTCTGTCCTACGGCACTTTAGATCATACATACGCTCGCTCACGCTGTTTACTTCCGACTTTCCCGCCGGCGACGCCGACTACGAAGTCATCCAGGAAATACTTGATGCGTACGGGGATGGCACCCCAGAAATGGATGTTGAGTATAGCGATTTGGGGAACAGCCAGTTAAGGCTAGGCCTACGTCCGTCATGGCTAAGACCGAATGCCCGAGCTTGGCGGGACGGTGATGCTGAACTCGGGCTGCAGTTCCAGAGTGAAGTGTTCGAGAGCTATGCGGGGACAAGCTTTAATAGGTGAGTCAATTACATTCTGCCTGCTATGAGGCTGGCGTGTCTCATGGCTATTCTTCCAGTTATAGCATCGAGTCGCAACTCCATCGACTCCAGTTCCCATCAGACAACGACATATTGTCAGTCATCTTCTTTTTAGTGCGCGTGCTCAAGCAGCTAATGAATCTGCAGTATTTATCTAAATGATGATTTCTACATGATGTGGGACCTCACCCCCGCAGACTTCCACACCGGCGCAATGGGCACGGTCCTCCGCCTCGATTCATATCTCCTGGTCGCTCCCTCCCCAGACCCCACGCTCATCACAGCCGCCGGCGAATGGGGCCCGCTCTTCGCCTCCAACGCTCTCCTATCCGCACGCTTCGGCTGGCGCGGGCGACCGTACACGCAGCATGTCCCCAAGGCGCTATCACGTGCACTGCTGGACGAAGTACACGATATATGGGGGAGTGAGATGCGCAGGACGGGGATGCACAGGTTCCGGGGAATGGGTCTCGGCGCAGGGGAAGAAGGTGGGGATGCGTATGGTGTGTTTCTGACTGTGCATCTTGGGGTGGAGCGGTGGCGGGAGGCATTGCTGTGGGCGTTTGTCGTAGGGCGGATTGGTGGGGAGGGAGATACATGGGGGAAGCCCGAGCGAACCCGCGCATGGAGGGACGTTGGTGGCGAGGATGGGGTAGGAGAACTGCACGTCAAGCTGACGAGGAGAAGGAGCACGGATGTGGGGCGGGTGAAAGGCGTTATGCGAAAGGCAGGACATGCATGGAGTGACAGAACGCATTATGCTTTTTGTGAGTTCCCCCCTCGCCATCTCTCAGTACTCCCTAACATCCATCTAAATCAGCATCCGAAGACGGGTACCCATATACTTTCCCCGGCCAGAATGACGATGGCGCAGGTTGGCCGCTGTTCTCGGGTCAGGCACTCGGGAATGAGCTGTGTGTTTTGCCTGCCGCGTGCTTCGCGGGCGGAAGCGCAAGCGCAGTGTTCAAGCGGGTAGCGTTCGAGGAGGCGGTTGCATGCGGTGATTGCAGTCAGTTTCACTTTAGGTACATCACTCGACGATATACTGAGCTGGTTCCTGCAGTTATACACGCGCTTCGAGCTCAAAGTGGAGAATACGGTCTCTCAGCATTCCTCCCTGAACCTGAGCATATAGTTACCCTCGACAAGGACCAATATACCACGAAGAGTGCACCGATACCCCGCCTTCCGCTGCAGCGTGAAGGTGATTTCCGACTGGAGAGCGTGCTTGCCGACCGCACGCAAGGAGGGGAGGTGAATGTGAGGTCCTGGACGCTGCGGCTGCTTGAGCGATATCGCTTCGTAATCGGTGCGTCTCTTAGCCTTGATGTCGTGAATCTCGCTGATGAGGCGATGGTTGATTGCAGGCGACTCGGGTACGGCGCTACTGATGATTCAGACGCCGCAGGATGCGAAAGACCTCCTATTTCAGTGGATGAACACTGATTGGTGGATATCGCTTGCCTGTGTCAACGACGACATTATAGAAGAGCCTACGCAGACTGATGGGCTGATACGAAAATGGGAAGGCGAGCGCTGGCCTGATAGAGCTGCGTGGGAGCGCTGAGCGTTTGTATAGGGGGCCGCTGTACAGTATTGAAAGTACTTGTAAGAGTGATTGTAGAAATAAAACAAGAATGTATTCACATACAGTCTTCAGGCACGACGATTCAAGCCTTTGGTGAAAATATAAATGCGAAGGCTCGTACTACGGCGCAGCCAACTTTGTAGCAGTAATTCCAGAAGCTTTCCATGTACCAAGCGAGCCAGCTTTGCCCATTGAGTGTTACGATATCATGCACAGAACTTGTCTCATGGGGCATGGGAGATTCCATGCCAGCGGGTGCATAGAATTCGGCAAAAACAGGAGGGAATGCTACATACAGGACGGTGGCGCGCCAGACGAGAAGGTTTCAGGATGAGTATCGAGGCGTAGGTTGAGTGGGATGATTCAATACATACTGATTAAGTTGAGCCGAATCGAGCGGCGGTCAAGAGCAAACAATGACACGAAAAAAGTATACCAACTTGGCGCCAGCGCGCTCCAGTGAGAGTGGTTTCAGATCGATCTCTACGCGGTAAGCACTCATTAGCCTTTGCACGTCTTCATCGCATTTGGAGCACGGTACCTTCATTGCACCCCATTGTCGCATGATTGTACTGATCCTGTCTTCAAGGTCCTGTTTGCACAAATTGCATGCCAAATATGCACCCAGAGGGTCAAGTGCGGCGAAAATATCATCGGTCGACAGATCTTGGGGGGCTAATTTAAGCAAACAAATATCGTAGACTCAAAAATTATGCATACCATCTTGGTCCCAGACTGGAGAAGAAGAAGCCAATGCCCACGCCCACGTTGAAGCAAGTTGATGTTCGCAGCCGCAAGTCATAATTGGCTGCCCAGGGCACAATAGTGGGGCCAGGAGCCGCCTCAGTTCCTCTGCGCGATCTAGATGCATAAAAAACAGCCGTTTGAGATACAGGGCGCCGATGCGCACAGCTACTTCATCGCTCAGCGTCGACAGCTGAATAGAGACGAGGTGGGCGGATGCCTCGACTGCCAGAGCGTGTAGACTGTTGTGCGCCGCGAGCGCGTACAGCTCGAGAGCATGGGTCTTGGCGTGGGCGAACAGCAAGTCAAACAGCGACGTGCCCGGGACGATGAGCTGTTCGACAGCGACGCCGTAAGTCTGCATAGCATCAACCGCTTGCTCAAGTGTTTTGAATGAAGGGTTGTGATTTGGATACGTTAGACCGTAGATGGCACACACGACTATGCTGAAAACAGAAGATGTCTCGGGTATCGCGGACACGGATTGGGCATCGGGCCCAGTTTGACCGCAAGGGGTGAACCCGTCGAGAGTGTGGTTGAAGTTGTTGTTCGTGACAGCGTACAGCGTCTCAGAGTCCAGATGATAATGGAAGTGGTCATCTGTTATGATTATCAGATCCGAGCTAGATCCGGGCCTAGATATACGGTGGTCTGTGTGTGGCCACTGGTCGCTGGCTTCGTGCCCCTTCAAATAACAGTGGGCATCCTGGAACGCGAATTTGTTATGAATTTATACCGTAAACTTGGGCAACCACGTACTGTCTTATCAATATGCGGGTGTGTGCCTTCCGCAACACTGTGACCACTCTCCAGTGGTTTTGAGGTGCTCGCTGGAGTATCCCAGTGTTCCATCAGGCTGGCGGGCATGTGGTCACGGTGATTGACTGTGTATTTTCCTTTGAGCTGCGAGAGCTGAATGGCTCGAAAGTATCGGGAAGGTGTGACGATGGAGGAGATTGGGAGATGCGTCGTCATTCTCTCTGGGCCGAGGACTACTTATGTACACACCCTGCGACTATCGGCAGCAGTCTATCGGCGCATGACGCGGACGTTCCAGGGCGGGCCCCCAGTGGCTGGCCTAAATGTCAACTGGAAGTGGAACGTTCAGCATTCTGCCACGTGCGGCGCATTCACTTGCAACTTGCAAGGCATCGCTGACAGTATGTCTGCTACCAGTTGCAAGAACGAGAATACGAGGGCTTCGGGCAACCTGAAGGAAGGTGGGCTTGATGAACCTGCTGAGGATGGAGTCGATATACCCACCTCTGGTGCATTGAAATTTGAATCCGCAATGGATGAACTCGGCAACCCCAGCCCTGACACTCAGCAATGCTTCTCGGACCTGCAGGAAGAACCTTAGGCATAGATGCATGCTTTCCGCAGTGTCTGTCATGCTGGTCTCTCCGTGGCGGTTTCAAGAGCAGATGGCAAGAGAGCTGGGATGAGAGGAGGAAGTCGATGAGATGCTTCAAGCCATGTATGAAAATAATTAGGTTGGGATTCGACAAGAGAGATGTTCCACACGCCCCAAGACACAAAGCTCCACCGCCACCACCCTGGTCTATCCCAATTGATCCCGAAACATCATCATACCAAATGGCCACAAACATCTCGAAGGCTATATCTCATCCTGACACCAAAAGGCTATATGGCCACTGAGAGTCACTGAGGCCAGATCATCATCCCGACCATATCGATGGCAATAGTGATTTTACAGGGATTTTGGTTTTTGCCATCCTGACATCGCGACTCCAGATTTGGCGGGTTTTGTTCTGAGGAGGAGAGGGTATGTGCCACACAAAATTACTTGCTTTGCATCCCCACCTATCTGAGTATCTCTTGCACGCACCGATCGGTACCTCGCTAACGCTCTCGGCTGCATCCACAAAATTTCTCCAATGGTCACGTGACTTGTAAGTTGTCATCCGGCGGATCAGATGGCGAGGACATTACGAGTCAAGGCTGAAGCTGGCTGAAGATGTTTTTATGTAAGTATTGATTAGATATAGAATGGAAAGAGGGCACGGAATGTCATCACGGCTGCTTATCAGAAGCAGAGAACCGCCATTTTCGCTGCGTACTGCACCTATTTGTGCCATTTCTGACGCCAACGCCGGTCTCTGAGAAGGTCAAGGCTCAGGCTGTCCTGGGGAAATGAGGAAAGTGAATGGAATCGAACGTCGCGATGCAAGAAAGCTTTTCTTGCCCCCTCAAATCTCTTGAAGCCAAGAGCCTGTCGAGGATACTGCGGTGGTGCGTACCCCGGATCCATTATTTGATTCAAGCTCCTACTATGCAGTAGGTTATGTGGAGATTGCGCAAATCCGACCGAAATTTTCCCTGATACTCAATAGATTTATATCTCGCCATAACAGCCAGATTGGTACTGCTTGCGTGCGGTACTGGTACTAGAGAATTCCGATCCAGGCCGATCTGGCAGCGCGACAAACACCGCTTGTGGTTTGGGCCATTTATGAATGGCTTGATCCGAGAGTTGATATGTTGAATGTGGTGTGCATACATAATACAGTGGAGACGGAACAAGTGGAGAAAGACCAAAGAGCAACCAAAGAGATGTGAAATGACAAGGTCAGGTGCACCGCGCGAAATGGGCGACCACTGCTCAGGCGCTCAGGGACGAAACTCAAACTTGCCCCTATGTTGCCCCTATAGCTATTGCTCACTATTACATGCTGCAACGGTATCGATCATCTCTCGGGAACTTGAATAGTTCCATATATTCTGTCGGTTTCATTCTGCCTATCTCGCTGTCGATTCTCCTCTTGACATCGACCACCCACAATGCCTGAATTCTCCAAATCAGTCATCAGCTTATTCAACATATACACCAAGAGAACCGCTCCAGACCAGGTCAGTCAATTCGGCAGATGCTCTCTTCGCACTCACGAATAAGCACACCAGGGAGGCCTTCTCAGTGGCAAAGACCCCACTGCTTTTAACACGGCGGATCCTTTGCGGATATGGATCATACAACTTGGTGAATGCTCACGCATCGACATGCAGAGCTAAGTTGCTCACAATGTTGCAGGCGTTATCATGATGACCACCCAGCTGCTGTCATTGGTGTTAAAGAAGATGCGACAACCTAGGGTTATATCCGAAGTCATTGGAGGAATCTTCTTGGGTGAGTTACGAAGTTTTGCGCATATAACAGGTTTGCTCACGGCGACGCAGGCCCGACACTCTTCGGTCGGATACCCGGTGCGCCTCACTTTCTCGTCCATCTCGCATGTACTCACACCCGAATCAGGATTCACGGAGCATATCTTCCCAGCAGACACCATCCCCTACCTGAGTCTCGTAGCCAACATCGGCCTGTGCTTGTTTCTGTTCTTGGTCGGTCTCGAAATCGACGCATCCATCATCAAGCGGAATGCTCGTCTTAGTATAACAGTGGCATTGGCTGGTATGGTAATCCCCTTTGGATTTGGGGCTGCGCTCTCTATTCCAATATACCATCATTTCATCGACGCGAGCGTGAAGTTTACCTATTTTATGCTTTTCACTGGGTGAGTTTCCCTTCCAGATCATCTATACGAATATGTCCGCGTTACTTATACATACATTCAGCGTGGCTTACTCAAGTAAGCATCGCCGAGCTCAACTAGAGGCATATCTAACAAAGACTCTAGTCACTGCATTTCCCGTGTTGTGCCGAATCTTGACAGAGCTTAAGCTGCTCGATACCACAGGTGAGTTTTTCATTATCAATCCAACTCACTTTCTTTTAACACGATTCCAGTGGGCATCGTTGTGTTATCTGCAGGCGTAGGCAATGATATAGTTGGTTGGACCCTCCTAGCTTTGAGCGTCGCCCTGGTGAACGCAGGCTCTGGACTCACCGCTGTATATATCTTGTTGACATGCGTTGGGTATGCGCTCTTCTTGCTGTTCGTGGTATCTCGCGCATTGAAGTGGCTAGCATACCGAACTGGCTCAGTGGAAAATGGACCCACAATGCTGTTCATGACGTTCACGATACTGCTGCTATTCGGATCAGCTTTCTTCACTGATGTGATCGGCGTGCATGCTATTTTTGGCGAGTCTTCTACATTTATTTACTGCCTGCCGCTGCTGACATTGCTGTAGGTGCCTTTTTAACTGGCATAATCGTTCCACGGGAAGGAGGATTAGCTATTGCTCTTACAGAGAAGCTAGAGGATATGGTATCCATCGTCTTCCTCCCTTTGGTATGGAAATCACTCTCTTGTTTCAGCTTCATGATGATTAAGGCGTGCACTATCTTAGTATTTCACATTGTCTGGGCTCTCCACGAATCTTGGATTGCTCAACAACGGTACGCCTGCTCATTGCTCGTCAAATCCGCTTATTGATGTCCTCCCCGCCAGGTATCACCTGGGGGTTCACGGTGGCGATTTTCACACTCGCATTCACAGGCAAATTCGGAGGATGCACTCTTGCTGCAAGATTTGCAGGTTTCAGCTGGCGCGAGGCGAGCACCATTGGTTCTCTCATGAGCTGCAAAGGGTGTGTATTTTTCTTCGATTTAACGCCTGCGCTCATCATGTATGCTATGCTTCAGCTTAGTGGAGCTTATCGTTCTCAATGTCGGATTGTCTGCTGGGATCTTATCGCAGGTGAGAATGTTTCCGTATCAGTATCGATTGCAGCTGATCAAGGCTATTCAGCGAGTTTTCTCGATGTTCGTCTTCGAGGCTGTACTCTTGACATTCATGACGACGCCCCTCGTCAGCTTGTTGTATCCCCCGAATCGGCGAGTGCGCTTTGAACCTAATGGTGTTACCAGACAAAACCATCGAGCTATCGAAGATGCACAAGGGCCCAAATCTCCCGGCGGTGACTCCGAGTGGAAAACGCGCTTCACCGTAGTTCTTGACAAGATTGAGCATCTCCCAGGCATGATGGCCCTCAGTCAGCTGATACAGCCCGTTGCCTCTACCCAAGAAATTCCGCCAACCGCATCTCCTTCTGGGTCTTCGAAGAGCATTGATACCAAGGATAGGCCATTGGGAATATTCATGGATGCCCTTCGCCTCATCGAACTCTCCGATCGTACTTCCGCTGTCATGAAATCGTCCGTTGCGGACAGTCTTCTGCAAACAGATCCCTTACTGGGAATCTTCCGCATGTTTGGAGAGCTGCACGACATCGACGTCTCCACATCATTGGCCATAGTCCCATACGACGATCTTTCGTTGAGTGTGGCGGAGCACGCCAAGGACAACGCATCACAGCTTATCCTCCTCCCATGGCTGCCTCCTCATGTCACCAGCCATGACGCAGCAGACGACTCCAATAATGCGCACCAGGCCTCTACGCCATTTGACAATCTGTTCGGATCGAAAGGGGACAAGTCCGCGTCTGCTATTCATTCTCAATTTGTTCGGGGCGTATTTGCGCAGGCCAAGACAGATGTAGCGTTATTTGTCGACAGAGGGCACGCTCCTGGCGAGGCGCGTACGGCGGGGAGCATGCACCACATATTTCTCCCTTTCATTGGTGGACCGGACGACCGGGCGGCTCTCAATTTCGTGGTCCAGCTCTGCAGGAATCCTAAGATAACGGCGACTGCGATAAGGGTCATCAAGAAGGCAGTCACTTCGGAACTTAGCGAGCCGGATGCAGTTCATGTCGGCGAAAAGCAAGACAGCGAGCAAGTTGAAGCCATTATTCAAGACCACGGTCTTACCGTGAATTCCGTTCGTGTTCCTTATTTGACAGGGCGGATCCCTTAAGGGCTTACCCTAACTCATACAGACTATCGGCTTCCCTGATACCGTATATGGGTATGCCACAACCCAGACCCGCCTCCAATCAGAGACAGCGGATAATCTGGCTTGGTCTCGCTACGCCTCGCCCCGTTCGGAACAGCATCCATCTCATTTGGCGGAAGCTCTCTCTCGCATTGATTTCATGGAGCTCCAGACTCCAGTACCCTTACATGCGATCGTAAGTAGGGCCTCACAGCAATTTGACGCACTGGTGGAGAAGCGGTCCCGGCTGCTTGTTGTAGCTGGGCGCTCACGCCGCCTAGCGGTCGAGAACCACCGCGACGAGTTGAAGGAGCTGATTGAAGAACATGGGAGCGTGGGCAATGAGGTTAAAAAGACGATCGGAGATGTTGCCACCGCGTTCGTAGTCTCAGGTTGCAAAGCGGGGCTGGTTGTCATCCAAGCTGGCGTCCCTGCAGAGTGAATCATGCCGTTCACTCAAATTTCTTGGAATCCCCATGTTGATGTATCTTAATCCTTCCTCCACACTACCTTCATGTACTGTCCTGTCTGCGCTTCACTTACAAGCTGTAAATTACAACCGTCTTGAACTGAAGTAGCGTCTTGGCCATGAAGAGAGCGAGAAAAGATAGAATATCCGAGAATAAGGTACAACAAAGCAGAACGACAGACAAAGCGAAAGAGGGCTAAGCCTTAACCTTCTTCTCTTTCTTCTCTTTCTTCTCCTTCTTCTTCTTTGGTACAGTGTCCTGTGTTGAAGTCAGTAAGCGAGTACGAAGGGTCTTTGAGTTAGAAAAACTTACGTCAACCTCAGCAGCAGCCTCCTCCGCCTTTCGCGCCTCCTTCTTCGCCTTCTTCAGTGCCTTCTTCTCGTCTTTTGACAGTTTCACCTTCTTCACGGGTTCGCTCTCATCCTCGTCTTCGTCAACATCCATGGCTTCGCTCTTCCGCTTCTTTTTCTTCTCTTTCTTTGGTGTCGCCTCCAGTGTAGTCATTATCGGCTCTGCATCCGCCATCTCTGCATCCTCGTCATCATCTTCCTCCGCGAGAGCATCGAGGACTTTCCGGATAGCATCTACGTTCTTGGACGGAGGGGCTCCGGTTTCAAAGAAGGCCAGGCGTTCCTCTACTTGCCCACGGAGAGCTTCACCGAATTTCGAGGTCGGTACATCTGAAAAGCGAGGTCTTGTGAGCCACTAGAACACGCCGAAGGGGCGTGTAGGACGTGCCTGAGTAGCAGTCTATCCGCGAGGCGATCGAGCATTTGTTCGCCAAGAAACGTGATATCCGTCCTTTGTGTTTGGGGCCGGCCCGGCCAATGAACGTGGAGTGATAGATGAGACCGTACTGTGAAATCACACATGACACGAATAAGCTATCGACGCACTGGCACCCCGGAAACAAGAGAACGCACCTTAGGCGTGTTGCCCTTCGTCTTCAATGCTCGGAATAGTGCCTTCTCAGCTCCCAGGATCTGCACTGTGCTCGCGGGGTATTTGCTAAGGTTTGTTAAGCTACCGGCATGGCTGATAAGTCGTGCACCGATCCGGTCGCCGAGGAGCGCGGCTAAATTAGGCGCTACGAGGTTCATCTTCTCAGTAAGATACGACATGAGAGACTTGCGGTACTCGGCGATAGAGACAACTCGGACAGCGAAGGCTGAGATGTTGAGCATGTCGATCTCAGAGAGAGATGATCCCATGGAGCCACGGGCGGCATCTAGGATGTTCTGTGCGACCGTGGAGTCGTCATCCAGGATGGAGGCGAGGTCCGGGAGCTTATCCTCGTTCAGTGTGTCTTTGTCGCCGATGAACTGTGCTACACGCGCATATTGGTGGTTATCGGGGACGAGCTTGACGAGCTCTGGGAAATGGTATCCGTACCACTCGCGTATCCGCATCGAGAACAGGTTGACGTCCTTGTCAAGCTGGTCGAGGAGCGCGATGGCTTGAATAATCATGTTGTCGATTCGGTTGACATTGAACTTCAGCTTTGCGCGGGAATACGAGTGGCCGAGGCCAAGCTGGGCTTTGGTGAGGTCGTTGGCCTCAAGGCCTTTTAGAAGTTTGGCGGCATGGAGGCGGATTCCCCGCATGAGTTCCTGAGTCGACTCTGAGCATTCACAAGGAATTCCGGTTTCCGCCTTGATATTGCTAGCAAAGATGCTATCCGATACCCCCAGCAGTACTTTCGAGCCCTTTGTGGGCTTGGACAAGTTCAGCTCGATCAGGGACTTCAAATGATCGTTGACAATTGCTGGGTGCACCCGGTTCGTCAATAAAGTTCCTCAAAGTATGATCAGATCACTACGCACCTTCTGAAACATCATTTGCGTTCTCCAAAGCCTGCGCAGCGCTTTTGAACGGGGAAAAACTGACAAGAGACACCATTTTGCCAAATTTTGCGAGGTCCTGGATCGAGTCTTGAACAGCCTTGGTCCTGGACCCGATGTCCTCGTGAAGTTTCACCTCGAATATCGCATAGCCCGAGGCTGTCTCAAACAGCAGATGAGATACCATCGTGGGGCTAGCTTGTCGTCGTGGGCGTCTGTGAGCTCGATGATCTTGCAAAAAGTTCACAACCACGTGAGTGAAAAGCCAAATAAGAGACAACAACGCCGCCGCCGCGCCGATCGTGGTGGAGCATGGCGCGCCCGTCAACCTGCCTCATTCCATCACCTTGTTTGTGGTCTCGTTCTCCCAAGATGATTTCAAACTCTCACTGTCCACCGCGTGATCTCAAGAGTGATAAAAAACTGAATGCTTATCAAGCAACTGCGAGAGTCTGCAGAACTACAACGAGGCAACCACATTTTCTAGATTGATGCTCAAGTCTGGAGCCAGACCGTGGCCACGTACTCCCTTATGTCCTACAGCGCAGTTTGACAGGTCAATGGCTCTAGATCCTTGACCATTTCACCCCTCATGTTGTACCGACACAGACTGATTTGGCGTACAGGAAACTACAAAAAATTGCCTCGAGGCTTTCCGACCGATCGCGGAGAGAGAATATTCGCATTTGGGCAACTTGCTCCGCGTTAAGGTATCCGCTCATCTCGTCCCTATATCCCTTGTTTTGCGACACCCGACGTGAGCTTCCTTGCGAAGGGCAAGAATCCCGGGCTTCGCTTGGCCAAGTCAAATCCGTGAACATTTCGAAATGCTTATCTATTCAGAATGAGGGGGACTCGTGTCGGATTTGATATCAAGTCTGCTGAGGTGAAAAGGTGATTTGAGCGAGGTCGGTTATCTAAACGGAAAATGACGATAGATCGACTACCATATAGGGTAAGGCCTTGCGGCGCCTCGTGCAGTACTTGAGGGTCCTGCATCAAATCACTTTTCAATCCGGGACCACGCCCTCTTTCGCTCCGCACCCCCCTCCGTCAAAAAGAGGTCTTTGCGGACCCTCCCGGCGTGGGTCTTACTAGGCTTTGAGAGCACTGCGCATCTTCGATTGCTCTGTCACGACCAGGTACATATACCCAACTTTATATACCCTTCGCTTCCCTTGTGTCTAACCCTTTCTTTCGTATAGCCCAACAGACGTCCCTAATCCCTTTCACATCATCTTTCTTTTTACGACCTCCCCTTCTCCTCTACCATCACCACCACCACCGTTTCTCTTCGCTCCTCGATCGGATCGCCATGCTCAAGTTTCTCAGGGAGAAGAGCGGCTACGGCTCCCAGCCGGGCACACCGAAGATATCCCTTATGACGCTCCCCGATGCCCCCACGCCAATGCGGTCTGATACTCCCAGACGCACGCCGACGCCCGCTATCCCGATATCCCGACCCGGCACTCCAAATATCGCATCGCCTCGGCCCGTCAACCCCATTCCCCGGATCGGCTCCCATTCTCCACGGGCAAGCACACCTATTCAACGGTGTTCTACTCCAGCAGCCCAGTCTGCATCACCTTTATTAAAGTCGACACTGAGGCAGCGTACGACAACCTTAAATGGTGTGCTCACTGCCGAGGAGGCCAGGCTGGCGGCGTCGAAACTTCGGGACGAGTACATACCTCCGCGCAACTACTCGACCCCGATGAAACGAGAACGTTCCACTCCCATGCCACAAGAAAAAACGATTCCCTCGACTCCCAAGCCACGAGACCGGAAATTCTCCATGACCGCAGGGGGGCCGCCGGAGCCCACGAAGGTCTCTTCACCTCCACGTTGTTATAGTAGTAAGTTTTTTTTTTCCTTATTAAAAGTTATGCTGTTATCTAATCGATGTACAGCGCCACCGCAGCGACACGAAGCCATACAATTACACTGGCAACTACTGTCACGGGCACCAGACGCTACTAATCGTCGTCTCCGTTTCGACATCGCCCACCCTGTCTCATGCATGAAATACGAAGTAAGCCGACTCGACAGGCTCGCCGCCCGTCTTGAAGACGGCAATTTCGCAGAGATGACGATAAAGGGCGACTTCCTCACCAAATCCATCCGTATCAGACGTCCAGACGGCATCCGCTGCCGCGATGTCTTTGACGCGATACACGACTCCTACAGCCAAGTGCTGTCCGAGCGGGAGATAGCCAAGATCCCAGAAGACGATCGCGCAGAAGTCGATGCTGCATGTGAGGCCCGCTGCGCAAAAGCGCCAGGCCTCACTGCCGTCGAGAAGCGGGCTGGGCTCCGCCGCGTTGATCTACTCCGGGGCAGGACTGTCTTCAGTGGACTTTGGGAGCAGGAGAACGGAACTTGGTTATTGCACCTGTCGAGACATTAATCGCCCACCAACTATGGTTGTCTCGATTGTAATTGTTGTGTTGCCGCTATGGCCATTATTTTTTCCTATTCAATGTACTATACCAACTGGTCAGTGACCCTTTCAGACATCTTACTCTCGCTGCTCGCTTACTATCGTTACCCCTCAGGACCGGCTCCGTACTTATTCGTGGCACCACCTTCTTTTGCGGTTACCCGGGCCCGCCACGCACGACCTCATTTCCCCCCATCCCCCCATCCATCATCATAGTTCATCTTGGACACACCAATACCAACACATCACCGTACTCTCGGTCATCTCTGAACACCATGTTTTTGAGTCGTTCATCCTTCGCTCTTCGCTGTGCTTTTGAATCTCTGCTTTCCCGGGACTGTTACGCTCGCAACACTTACGTACCGCTGTACTCGGCCTTCCTAATAGCAATAGGCTCTGGTAGGACTGGGTGGCCGCTGGTCATTTGTGTCTGTCGACATATGTATACCTACGTACTTGTAGCTTGAGCGCGGGCCCGATGTAGCGTCATTCCTTGGGCGCCGCACACATATGTACTGAACTTAATCACAAACACACCACCATGGACTGTATTTTTTTTGAATACCGGCCAACACACAACACTCTGTTCATTTAGTCTGCGAGATGTTATGGTGTGACCCCGCATAATATTAATCGGATAACAAGAATCTGGCAGAAACTGACAGAAAATCACAAAGGAACAACATCTGATATCATCACGGTTAGGCGATCCGGCTCTAAGTGCTTGTGGGGAAAGCTCAGCGCCCCATGCTGAAGGCTCAGGCGAAGTACTGCGGGCGCATGGCAGTATGTCCGTATATGCACGTAAAGCCGTGAGCAGGCAGGAGATGGGGGCGGAGACTCGCACCAATCGGCTTCTGAGGGACGTCGCGTAAGCATGATGCCCCTGGATTGGTTGATGGGCAATGGCATATGTATTACCGGAATGAAGCAGCGACTGGCGGGGGGCTAGAGCTGGGTGGGCCAAGCTTGGGTCGGCAAACGCTCGTGGGCGTCTACAACACTGGGATCCGGTGCACCGCGATTCAAGGGTGTTCTTCGAGCCTGCGAAATCGGGCTGAGCCCCCGTTTTGTGTGATTTGTCATGACATGAGGCAAGGGGGTCTGGTTTTCCTTGCCACGAGTTTCAACACGGAACTCCCGGATTCTAAACCCCAAAGAGATGGCCTCCGAGCTGCAATATGACCGACTCTGGCCGAAGGGTGCGGTCTGAGTAAAGTCAAAAAGTCAAAGCCATGTAGAGCACAGTAGAGCCGAGAGAATTACATCCCCGGGCCGATGAAGTTGAATCCGAGGCCATGAAATGCTCCAGCCAGGGGCCGCTTGAGACGCGTCACTGGAGTGGACAAAGTGAACTCGAAAATTTGCAAGCGTCCGAGTCTACCGCTGTAATCCGAGATTGACCCGCTGAGAGGATTGTTCTGTGGTGAAAATCAGAAGAACATGAGGTCATTGGTTCGCACTCGATGGAGCGATGAGGTGCAGCAAGAGCGTGCATCATAGTGTCGGGGCTTCAGCTAGCCTTTCTAGTGCATAGAAACCGCCACCAGATGTTGTGTCAATGGGCAGTCCGTGAGCCTGCAGCGATGGGAAGCAGCCACGGATGTATCCGCAGTAATCAAAAGCAATCTCCGTGAAAGACAAAGAAATTGACGCGACTGCTGTCAGGTGACCCTTGCCTTGAAGATTTAAGACCCAGACTCGCGCCTTTTCATGTATGTTCTAAACTGATGAAAACAATGCCCGACTATCCACGTTGTTGCATCACGGCTAGTACTAGAAGAACAGAGTAAGGATATGCATCATTCTTAGGGTGTGGCGTTGAGACATATTGCTGTCAACGCCTTCAACACTTATCTCTTGCCGCGTGGTTGGCCAAAGATCTTCTGATTGCTGTTCTTCTGCAGAAGCAGATAGTGAGGGGAGTGATCAAATTAGGAGCGTACCTGACCAGGCATGAGGGCCCCACGATGTGCCTAAGCCAATGTGGCCGAATCGCGAGAGGTATCGCCACTGCTCGTTCTTAAAATTCGCTTGAGGTCACAAAGAGGTAATAATACTCTATGAGTCATCAGATATGACGCCATAAATGCAATCTTCAAGTTAGAGGCAGCTTGGTATACCAATAGAGATGGTGCAACTAGCAGCAGTAGTTGATGTCATAAAAAAATTCCATGAATGTGCAGGCTTCGACACACCTGTGGCACGTGCTGACCCGCTAATTGGCAATTTCTACGGCTTTCCCAAAGGCATCCTGCAAGAGTGTGTTTGGGAATCGTCTGTTCGGCTTTTGACATGTTCGAATTCTGCGAAAAGTATCGTACTGGCCTTCGGTTCTAGACAATGGTGCTATCTCTTCTGCAATATTTCAGCAAGAAGTCACTGAGGAGGCTGAGATAAATCAATCAGAGAGCAGAAGCACGAGTGCTGCCAGTGGGCTTGTGACCAGCCGCCCCACTGCTTCCTAGATTATAATGGCATTCCAGAAACGGAACGAACATCGTTTTTAGCCTAATAGATCGGCAATCTATTGATAGGCAAGGACAAAGTGGCGCTGGCCACGGCAGAAGCTCTATTGCCACTCCCAAACTGTCGCTGTGAAGGGTCGAGTCACGAGAATTCGCTTGTGCAACCGGCGGAGCGTGCAGCGGGCTAGCCGTCCCACTTACCCAGAAGGACACGTTGCATGCTGGGCCCAGTAGCATAGATTCGAGAGGGATAAATCCGTCAATGGGCGGGGCGGTCAGTAGGCTTGAGGCCGCCTTCGGTGTGACGACAACGAGCTTGCAGTGTCAATGGAATAGTACTCGCTATGTTGGAAGAGCTGTCTTTGAACTTGGATTTAGAGGCTCTCGATTGATGATTATTGAAGACACACCTGTATAGATTCTGCTTCCTTTGACATGCAGTCGAGTGAGATCTGGGAAACCACCACCAGGCTGATGACGGTCACGCTAAAACCAATTCAAGTGGCGACTCGCGCCTCGACACTTTTAGTCAAGTTGAAATTTAGCAAATTCAACTCCGCTGTATCGCGCCGCCACAAGGGTTCAGAGACATTTAGGTACACGAGACTGACACGTAAACTGCTCGCAGGGGGGCGCATGCATGTGTGGATATCCGTATCGGAATAAGTTGTACATGTAGGCCCTGGGAGGTCGCGGATGCGTCGGTGGCGGTTGTCGCAGAACGCCCATATCTAGCTGTGGAATACAATCGATCATTCGTACATAAACAGCGATAAATGTGGGTATGGTGAATTTTGGTATTCTGATGCGCATGGGGATTCCAACTGAGAGAGCGAGGAAGAGATTTTCAATGTATACTTAGAATGAAAGTGCGGGGTAAATACAGGGTTGGGGTGTGATCTGGACCGTAAATATGAGAGCGGGAATAACACAATAGGGATACAGCATGGTGAGGCAAAGATAAAAGTCAGAGGAAGGCGGAATGGATGGCGTCTGGGCACTATATCGTGCGCTATGCACCGCATCAGTATTTGGCAGTGGGTGTGCGTGGCATAGTACGTACCTTGGTACATGCCCAATTGCGAGTGACTACGTCAATGCGGTCCTCGAGGCCGCGGAGGCATGTGACACAGGTGAGGTGCGTACCGAGCGGGGTGAGCGCTGCGCGGATGGCGGCGGGCGCGAGATCTTAAAGCATTCAGCAAGGGCGAGTATTGGATGAACGGGCACACGTACCGCCATTTGAGTCCCATGCAAGCGCGGACGCGGCGAGAGCCCACGCACGGAGGAGCGGGAGTTGGTCCGTGGCACTACACTCCTCAGTTGGTGCATGCGGGACGAGATGGGGAAGGAGGAGGCGACGGAGCGCCTCCTCGCGGCCGAGATGCATGAAGAAGAGGCGCTTGAGGTAAAGGGCGCCGATGCGCGCTGCTTCCTCGTCATTGATATCGGCAAGAGGGAATGCGGTAAGATGAGCTGATGCAGCTATGGCAAGGGGCTCGAGGTCGTGGTGGGCGGCCAGGGCGAAGAGGGAGAGGGGATGGGTAGGGGCATGGGTCAGGAGGATGTCAAACAGGGGAGTATCGTAACCAGCTAGGGCGGCAACCGGGAGACCGTACGACCGCATAGCGTCAACGGCAGCGTCGAGGGTGAGGAAGGATGGGTCATAGTCGGTGTACGGGAGGTTGTAAATAGCACAGACGACGATGGTGAAGACAGCAGCGGTCTCAGATACGGTGAAAAGAGGGATACCATCGTGATGGCCATTAGGGAAGGACTTGAGAATATTTCCGAGGAAATTTTCTGATTGTGCGAGTAGGACTTCGGAGTGGAGATGGAAGGAGACGTCGTCGGAGGTGCGGATTAGCAGATCTGCATCGGACTCGGAGGGATCGCTGAAAAGCCTGCGATGCTGCTGCAGGGAACGGGAGGTTGGCGGCCAGGCATTTGGTGTGGACCGGGGCATCATGACGGTTGCGCAACTCGAAAAGGCTAGGTCGTCTTAATGGGTCCAATTGTGTTGGTCAACCCCAATCGGGGGCTTATGTGCGCTGCGCAAACACTTGTATGTGTAGTCATAAATGGTTGTCTTGCACCACAATGTCCGGGGAGGGCCACGACAAGTCTGTGAATCGGAAACCCTCATTCGATGTTCACCAGGGCATTTTCCCGCACAGCCTGACCGCGCGAACGAAAATCCGATCATGTGTCCTGCTTGGCCAGCTGGACTTTAGAGAGTCCGAATGTCTTGAAGCTGCGCTAGGACGACTATCCAGTCTGCGGACGTCGAGCGTTTGTCGGGTTATGGTGGAAGGCATCGCGGAGCAGGGAAATTGACAGGCCACAATACGATGTTTCGACACCCCCACATCTGCCGTAACGCTCGGTTGACCTGTCCATTCCAGCTTCCAATCCTCTCCCGTGGTTTTCGAAGTCCCGGCGGAGAGAGCGATGCGCACACCGTAAAACCTGGAGTCAACCCTTTTCCAGTCAGGCGGCGGGTGTTAGAAGCTACTGCGCCCATAGGTGATATCGCACCGCTGGGTTTAACTGGGAAGAAAAGCGTCAGAACCCATCGCCATCCTAGTCCATCGAGTCGCGGTATTGCCTCGTGACAGGCTGAGCTGCCCATCGAATTGTCGAAGTCCTTCATTTGAGCTATCGCGCGTGGAACGTCCTCGTCCAACAAAGCTGGGTCCTTTCCATTGGCTTCATCGGGGTGCCTGTTCAGTGTTCACCAAAACGTGAAGATCGACGCGCCCAGATGGGCGCGCGTCCGCAGATTGTTCGCACTGGAAGGAGGTGGAAGGAGGTGGAAGGAGTGAATTATCTAGGCGCATGAGATCGAAATTGTTGCAGAGGAAAAAAGGGAACGGGACGCGTCGTCGCAGAACGTGGTTTGTAGTTGAAGAGAAAAGCGCGTGAAATTTGCTCAACCAAATAAGCTGATACCACAACCTCCATAAACAGAAGATCTTCCTAAGCTCTTCTTCCGGATCCGTCCGCTATTGACTCTCATATGATCCTAGACGGTGCCACCCAGTCACTCTTAACAGCTGGTCGGCTGTCTTGTATGATGCGTGCAATGCATGAGGTATGCTACTCGCTTGCGCAGCTGGAAGCCGTATTAACGGTTCGCAGCAAGACGAGTCCAGGATCATGGCCACCTCCGAAGCTATCGGCCATGCGAAGCTCTCAAATGAGATCTTATCAGCGTCTTGGAAGAAGTGTATAGCCCGAAAATGGCCCCCGATTGAGGTTGTCGCATTGGACGTGCCAATGGCGGGATGATGCTGCGATAAGGACACCCAGCCTGAGGCTTGCGAACGTGGGGCTCGTCGCTCCATTTTTTCAAGGTCAAAAACCGCTCCTTTTTCATTTGGCGGTCGCACTCAGGCGGGCCCTGATGACGGCCAGCAGACTCGTTTATCACATCGCCGCTGCCGTCAATTCACTTTCAAATTCTTCTATACAAAGAACGCTATAGCTGGAGTCGCATCCTGGACTTTTTCGTCCATGTCATTGTGTCTGCATCACGCCTGGATCTTCGGCGCAAGGCACTCCAAGACGGCGTGGAAACCGATTGACTGCCATTCTCATGTGGCACGCCGATGCTTTTAGTCCAGGATTTTGGCGCAGCGTTATGCTATCTGCCCCTTTTGCAGCCTAATGCCGCCCTCTATGTGACTGCTATCACGAGTCGGACACGGAGCCGAATTCCTCTTGCACCTCTGCTTGGACCGGGGAAAGCATTGTGAAGTCCACCAGCAAGACTTGTGCCGACTTGGCGGTGTGCGTGCTGTCTCCGATCCAGCCGGTTGGCTTCAGTCGCTTCATGAACCCACCTGCCGACTCGCTTGAATGGCTTTTATGGATGATAGCGAGATCGATGCTGCAACAGCCTTCGCTGCCTTCGCAGGCACATTATCAATTACGGCAATCACGAATCACACAGAGGTCCGCTACGCGTATATTGGACTAGGGGTGGTCACCGTATATACGGTCGCGGCTGGAACACAGCATTTGCACAACTTTGATTCGACCATTTTGGGACGGTGCACGCGTACGATACGCAATTTGGAGGATGGCCAAGATGGCGTGACTTTTACCAGGCTCTGCATCGTAGTCGGGCAGCTTTCTAAGCGGAAAATACAGTCGTCTCGTGCAGGGATTGGCAGAGCTACACTGCGGTACAGAGAACGCATCATCCTGGGCAATTTCGCTCGTCAGGCTGTGCTACAGGAGATATCTGCTATTCGATACACATTGCGGAACACGACGGATTTAGGTCTAGCGCAGGCTAACAAAACTTGCTCGTTTGGATCAGCTGAACGCGAGCCTAGAGGGCAACGAAAGGCGCGTTGAAACTACAGAGAACTCGGTCAATGGCTTCTAGCGGACGTGGTTCGAATTTGCACAAATGCGGCAACGGCCGCTACACCGCCTCGCCGCTATCTGCCTGCTTAGCATGGAGAGGCTCCAATAAGGAGGGGCCGAGCGGTATGCTGCATTATCCCACAGTTAGCCTCGCTGAACCACTACAGGAAAGCCTCTACCGCTCCCCGCCGACGCCGAAGGAACCAGCGCTCGACCCACCGAACACAAAGCATTCGGCGTGGCGCCACGCGTACACGGAACCGCCGGCCACCAGTCTCCAGGCACCCGCGACGCCCTTCCTCCGCGATATCCTGTGCAGCGTCCACCCAGCTCCCGCCCAGGCGCCCCTCGTCGTCCGGCACGCGGCGACCCGGGCAGCCGTATTGCGACGCCAACACCGCGCGTCCTCACCCATGCGATTGCGGCCAGGGGGTGAGGATGGGTCCGCCCCGCCCGCGCAGCCCCAAGCGCCGATACCACCGCTGCACGCGCTGACATGCCTGCGCGCATCCAGAACCGCGGCCCGCCCCGCTCTGCGAGATGTGGGCGGGATCCGGAGATCAGGCAAAGCTACACTCCACGCGATACACGCGATCACGGACGCGAGGCGGTGCGTGCGGATCCCAGACGCCAGACGCATTACGATTACGAAGATGAAGGGAGGTGTGTTTGAGTAGTTGTTACTCTGAAGCCTTTCTCGTGCTAATGGGTGCCGCAGGCAGTGTTCTGAGCCGGCGGCTAGGGAAGTCCACGCTTTGCAGGGCTTGTCCAAGGAGCCATTCTCCACTGCCGCGGCTCAAATGAGCCCCCTCGACCAGAAGGTGAAGTGGCATCGAATGCCAACTCGCGCTCGTGGCGAGATGCTGTGCCCGTTATCAGTTTGCTTCGTCGGCGATCGCGACTCAGAGTGTTCTGGCAAAGTCGCGGTGCTTGGCGCCAAAGGTGAACGCAGCCGTCGCGGGGAACTTTGGGCGCGGGTGATAGCGGGTACGCGGGCGGGCCCGCGCTGGAGTCACCCTGAGTCACCCTCGAGGTTGGATGTTGGCGTGCTTACCCGACAAGCAGTAGGCGGCCCAGCGCCTGCGGGGGCGTCGGCCGCGCTGCGCGTCCAGATGAGCTCAGGCGTGACGTCACAGTTTCGTGGGCACAGCCATCAGCGGCAGGTTCAGCCTCATCGCTCTCCCTGCATCCACGGCACGCGCGCCAGTAAACAGACACACACACCCACCACCGTAAATATGCATATGCGGCCGTCGCCAGTACGCCTACCTGCCGTTCCGCGATGTTCAGCGACCCGCCGAGTCCGGCGCGGACCTCGCCATCGCCTCCGCGCCTTCCACCTGCACGCCGCCGTCCTCCCCGCCGCCTCCGACAACGCCTTCAACGACCTTCTCGCTCCGCGCGCCGCCCAACCCCACGCCGGTCCGCGCCCGCGCCCGTGTTCACGCTCGTCATGTGCTCCCGTACGCGCCGCACGCGCCGCCGTTCGCCACGCTCGCCGCCGCCGTCGGCGCCATGCGCGTACGGCCTGCCCCTCCGCGCTCGCCGCGCTGCACGCCGCCCTCCTCGCGCACGCGCCCGCCCTCCCGCTCGACGCGTCGCGCCACCTGCTCGCGCTCCCGCTCGCGGCGCGCATCGGGCCCGTGTACCTGAAGCGCCTCGTCTTCGTGCACCTCGGGCGCGCGCACGCGCCGGCGGAGGGGTGTGGGGCGGCGGTGCGTGGTTCGCTTTTTGTGTTGATATTCCGCTGACGCCCCTAGATCTCCCCCCGCGGCGATCCGCTCGGTGCGCACCTCGACTGTGCGGCGTGCGTGCGCGTGCTGGAGGAGCGCATCGATGCGGACACGCGCGGGTGGGCGGGCACGCGCGGCTCGATGAGGGACCCCCCTAAACCGCGTCAACTCCCATCGTCATTACCCTCCCTGTGCGGTTCTGCATACATTTCCTCTCTTATTCCCTTCCTCGTCATTTCGCGCGGTCCTTCCATTAGCATGTATTACTCAACCCACGTCCCACATCCTCGTTCACGTCCATCTAACCTAGAATGCCTGACTATGTACCTATCAGATAATTATACTACACTATACCGGCAGTCTGTCCAGCCCGCGATTCACGCGGTGTCCTCGGCTATATAGCAGGTTGTGCGAGGCAACGGCGGGGTCTGAGATCGGCTGCGCAGGGAACTCCAGCTTTGTGGCGTCTTTAGGGAAAATGCGAGAGTGCAAATCGAGAACCAACGGCGATCGCATCCAGTGGCGCAGCGCGATCAGCTTGCCGGCGTCTTCCTCGGAGTCCTCCGCCCCGCGCTCTCGCCGCAGGGTCCCGCGTCTTGTAGGATCAAGGCTCGGCCGCTGCTTTGATGCGGCGGGTCCATAGGTCTGACAGATAGGAGAGAGGCATTGGCTGCAAGTGCGAGTCCGCGCAGCCTAGAAAATACCAGAAGGCGGGCGAGTGGCCGAGATAGCCGCCCAGCGGAGCCTGCGCAGCGTGACGTCACCACGCGGAGTTCCGTAAGCGCGCGTCATTAATGCTGTGAAGCCACTTATATCCACTTTGCGGTGCAATAGGGGTCTTCACAGTAGACGATTAAGTCGCGATTAAATTCGCGATTAAGTCAAAAAAAACTCGGTAATCTGTGACCCATAATCGTATGTTAATCGTTTCTCAACTTTGATTTCGGGCGATTCTGTGACTTGCGATTCTCGCTTCCCGGCCTCAATTCGACGACAAATGCCCGTGTCTATGTCATCCTCAGGCTATGATATTAACTGTGAATACTCTGTGCAATACATCAGTCATCATCCGACTCTCAGAGTACATGGAGATGAGCAAATGTGAATGGCCTGTAGCAAAATCGGCCAGTAAACAACCAGGTAAATTCAAAATGAAGTCCCAGAATCTTTCTATAATATTGCGCAATCAAAGTTGAGGCGCGATTATGCTGTGATCATGGTCACTCGATTAGTGAAAAATTTCTCATAATCGCGGACATAATCGCGGCCATAATCGCGACTTAATCCTTACTGTGAAGACCCCTAATACCCCGCCGTGGCTGGCATCGCGGGCTGGAAAGGGACGTGTTTTGGCGCACAAACATGGCGACATTGGGGTGGGAGTAAATAGGGATACACACTCCACCACAGCGATTTTCGGGGTAAAAGTGATCGTCGGTGCGCAAAGTGCTGCACCCGCGCCTAGCTGCCGTTCCCCAGCCCCATGTACAGCGACCCCGCCGAGTCCGACGCCGACCTCGTCTTCGCCACCGCCGACGCCGTCGCCTTCCACCTCCACGCCGCCGTCCTCCTCGCCGCCTCCGACAACGCCTTCAACCACATGCTGCAGGCGCCACACACCGGCGCGTGGCGCGACGGCCGCCCGCTCCTCCCCGTCTCCGAGCCCGCCGCCGTCTTCACCCTCGTCGTCTGCGCCGTCTACGCCCTCCCGTACGCCGCGTACGCCCCCGCCTTCGCCACCCTCGACGCCGCCGTCGACGCGATGCGCACGTACGGCCTGCGCGTCCCCGCCCTCGCCGCGCCCGGCACCCCGCTCTTCGCCGCGCTCTACGCGCACGCGCCCGCGCACCCGCTCGCGCTGTACGCCCTCGCGGCACACCACGCGCTCGACGCGCTCGCCGTCGCCGCCTCCGCGCACCTGCTCGCGTACCCCCTCGCGGCCGTGGACGACGCGGACGCGGCGCGCATCGGCGCGGTGTACCTCAAGCGCCTCTTCTTCATGCACCTCGGGCGCGCGGAGGCGCTGCGGCGGCTGCTCCTCCCGCCGCTGCGCCCGCACGCACCGACGGAGGCGTGTGGTGCGGCGGAGCAGCTCCCGCTCGTGCGCGCGTGGGCGCTCGGCGCGAGCGCGCTCGCGTGGGACTCGCGCGGCGGTGCGTGCTGTGTTTTTTGCGCTTGCACCCCGTACTCACACCCCTAGACCTCCCCCCCGCCGCGATCCGCGCCGCGCTCGGGCCGCTTGGCGCGCATATCGACTGCGCGGAGTGCGTGCGCGGGCTGGAGGGCCGTATTGATGTCGTGACGCGCCAGTGGGCGGGCACCAAGGTGCGTGTGCTGCTGCCGCGGGTGAACGATGCTGATAGCGTGCAGCGTACGATCTAGCGCCTCCTCCCATTCGTGCCCCCTTCCCACTTAATGTCCGCCCCCCCCCCCCCCTCTTCCTCATGCCCGCGGGCTCCCTAGTACCGTCCCCTCACATATACTCCCATGCCGCCCACTCCCCCAAAAGACGCACACGCCCCCCGTACACGCACACGCCCCGTACATACGCGCCCATAGACCCAGAATACCATCCATACGCATACCCATGTAGCCACCCCGTTAATGATACCTGTTTCCGCCGTGCAGACGCGCGAGTTCGGTCGCCGTGAGGCAAGCGGCGTGCAGTGCGCGTGCGATGCATTCTGCCCGCCCGCGGACAGCGCGCCATCCGGGCGTGCGGTGGATGCCGCTTCAGCAGCGTGCGGCCAGCGATCCTGGCATGCGCGCAGAGGCGCGCGGATGGGCTGCGGCCAGTTCGCATTCACCCGCGAGCAGAGGACGCGCGGCTGGTGCGGGCGTCCTCGGGCTGTTCCGCGCGCGTGCGGGCCTGCAGTGTCTCGGTTTGATCCAGAAGCAAGTGGGCCGTCCGGTGCTGCGATTCCATGCGTGGCACTGCGACGCGGTCGCGCTCCGAGTGCGAGTGCGAGTGCGCGCCCTCGTGAAGCTGAGCTGATTAGCCCCGCCAGCGTGCCATTGTGACGGCGATTTCTCGGTCCTCGCAGATCCGCCTGAGTACATCGGGAACCCACTGGAGGCAGGACAGACGACGGAAGGAAGTTGCAGGTAGCGGTGTCTTCACACCCAGCGCCAGTGAGCGCCATGCTTCCCGGTCCCCGTCGCCGGTGGTGGTGTTGGCGCCATCGATGGGTAGACCTGGATTGCGCAAGGCATCGCCGAGACGAGGAATCAGACGAGCAGTATCGTGTTGGCGCAATCCCCGGGTCAATTGGTGCGCGACTGCGCACCGCAGTTTCAATAGAGCCAGAGTGCGGGCTCATGCAAGCTTCGTCTGCGAGCGCTGGGGCGTTAGAGTACTAGTCTGATCGGCAGCGGCACGAGGAGGCACGCGGCCGGGGGCATTCGGCTTTTATTTCCGCAAGTGATTGGGGACCTGTGTCGATCTTTGGTTGTTCTGGCACTTCGTCCTAGACTTGGCGTACTCCGAGTCCCAGAACGACCACGAGTCAGGACGACCGAGGCGCGCTGTGGCCAGCGCGGCTGCCAATCTCCTGTGAGGCTCCCAGATCTGACGGCCGAGCTGGCGCACGGCATTTACGTTTCTGCGCGGCACACAAGTTTAAGATTCATCGCTTGAGCCCCTGTGTCCGTGGTTCGCAGTGGCCATCCGCCCAGCCATCGGAAATAGATCAGCATATGTGGCATGCAGTGCTAGCCTTATCTCTTCTAGAAGCGGATCCGGTTTCGCAATGATGCTGTTGTCCGACCACTACAATCCTCGGTCTTAACTGCTGCTGTCTTGTGAATAGCACTCTGATTTGGGCCTGCCTGCCTGCTCTTTCGCCCGCAGCAGAAGTTCCTTCCAATATCACTGGGTCGACGCGTGGCTGGTGCCTAATAACTACTGACAGGAGAACACCGTATAGTAGCGCCATAGGAGCAAAGTGTAAAGGAGCGGGCTGTTGACACACAGCGGCCACACCAGCACCCCGATCCAGCAGCCATCTTCCAAGCATATCAAAGTGGCGGGTGATATGCGCCGCAATCGGCCATATGACTTGTCCATGACCCGGTCTTAAGCCCAATGTACGTAGCATATATATATATCACGAAGCTGTAAACATTTGCGACCCCCCATGGCCCCGTCTCTCGACCTGTCAGCTGCGCCCGGCCTCGCCCTCCCGTTGCTCGCCGCGGCGGCCTACGCCGTCTACGCTGCGCTGTCGCGCAAGGCCCGGCGCGCGCAGCTCCCGCCCGGCCCAGCGGGGTGGCCCATCATCGGGAACGTGCTCGATGTGCCCAATAGCGGCGCGGAATGGGTCGACTACCGCGACATGGGCGAAAGATACAGTTCGTCTACAGCACGCCTCGCTCGGAGGCGGCGGATCTGACAGTTCTCGCAGACTCTGATATCATATATCTGAATGTGCTCGGGACGCGGATCGTGGTCCTGAACTCGTTTGAAGCGGTGACGGAACTGCTCGAGAAGCGCGCCGCGATATACTCCGACAGGTGAGCAAGTGGGGTGCACAGAGGGCGAGTATTGATCACCTGCCCAGGCCGCGATTCGTCATGGTTCAAGACCTGTAAGCGCCATCCTTCCCATCCTTCCATCTTGCGAGCTGATGAACCAGCGACACTCTGCAGAATGGGCTGGTCGGGCGTGTTCTCCTTGATGCCATACGGGAACTTCTGGCGCTCCCATCGGCGCCTCTTCAACTGCGAATTCGTGCTTGCGCAAGGGGAGGGCCCGGCGTGGCACCACGCGCACCAGATACGCGGAGTCAACAAGACGCTGCGCAAGCTGCTCGAAACGCCGGACCAGTGGGAGACGCACCTGCGCCAGTGAGTCCCGCCTCCCATCGGTATAATCTGCTATTTATTTCGACGCACAATAGTCAGTCAAGCGCCACTATACTGGAGATCGCGTACGGCATACGCACGAAGAAGGACCAGGACCCGCACATCGACGCGGCGGAGCGCGCGATGCGCGCGACGTCGGACGGGCTCACGCCGGGGCGGTACCTCGTCGACACGCTGCCCTGGCTGAAATACGTGCCCGCGTGGGTCCCCGGCGCGGCGTTCCACGCGGTTGCGCAGGAGGGCAGGCGGGCGATCACGGCCGCGTTCTCGGACCCGTTCTATAATGTGAAGGCGGCGATGGTGAGCGGGGGTCTCGCGGAAAAGAAGGGCGCTGATAGTTGGGTGTAGGCTAGCGGCACGGCGGAACCGTCCTTCACAGCGAGGTGTCTGGAGAAAATGGATCGGGACGGGGATATCGCGTACCAAGAGGCAGTCATTGAGAATGTCGCAGGTACCCTATTCGCCGGTATGTTTGGCATTTGACGCTCGCGCGATGGAAGTGGTCAACTTATCTTATTTGTGCGGCAGCTGCTTCGGATTCGGTAGGCTCCTTTCTGGTCTTCGAGCAGGATCCATGCTAATAACCCTCTAGTCCGCGCTCACGATGAGAACATTCTTTCTCGCGATGTTAAAGTATCCGGATGTTCAAAAGAAGGCTCAAAAGGAACTCGACACCGTTCTGGGGCCGAATCACATCCCATCTTTTGCGGACAAAGACTCTCTTCCATACCTTTCGGCGATCGTGAAGGAGTGTCTGCGCTGGGAGGTGCTGCTGCCATTCTCTGCCCCGCACCGATCTATTGCGGATGATGTATACAAAGGCTATCATATCCCCGCTGGTACTCTGGTTCTCCCTAATACCTGGTAAGCTTATGTGTATCACCCGCGCTCAAAAATCAAGTCTGACTGCTATTTATCAATGCAGGGCGGTGTTGCGGGATGAGAGTGCCTATCCGGACGCGGGGACCTTCAACCCGGACCGCTACCTCACCGAGGACGGGAAGCTCGACCCCGCAGTCCGAGACCCTGAGGCAGCCTTTGGGTACGGCAGGCGCATTTGGTGAGCGCTGCGAGTCATATCGATCGTGCTACTCCGGCTGAACCCCACAAGTCCCGGACGGCACATGGCAAAGGAGTCCATCTGGCTGACGGCAGGCTCTATCCTCGCCTGCTTCAATATCGAGAAATCCGTGGATCCACTGGGAAATGTGATAGAGCCGTCGGGGAAGTACCTCCCGGGTCTGATCAGGTACGGCGAGGCGTTCATGCTTTTATGATCACAGCTGAGCATATTTAGGACACCCGAGTCGTTCCCTTGCGTCATCAAGCCTCGTTCAAAGGAGTCCGCAGATCTTATCAAAGCGCTATCGTAGTCGGCCAACTAAGTGGCCGGTTTGATAAGAGTTGTTTGTTTTCTTTTCTTGTTTACGATGTCATGTCTTTATGATCGCACTGGTTACAGCTCACAAAAGTTATCCTTGAATGTTTGACGCGGGTGCCACCTGGACGACTCATTAAGGTACTCCATAGTAAACCCTAGTTGTACGGTTCGGATGTAACTCGCGGAAGATTTCGAGCTGCCCACCACCGCGCCCCCAACGACACCGGAGCGTGCTTGTTGATTGCCTGGCAAGCAGAGTAATGATATGTGAAAAGACCACCTGGCCACAGTCGCCACAGTGGCAGGAATTGTTTGCCACCGTCATCCCACGTGTCTGAGTCTTTGTTGCCGCGGCCGCGGATCTTGAAAATTGGAAGACGCGTCCATCTCCTCCCTCGGTGACCCGTCACTGTGCATGCATACCCTTTGTTCTACGGTCGTGAGACTCTTGTTTACGACCACGCTTACTTCTATTTCATGCTACTCGGAGCTCACGTTACGCCCACAAAACTTGTGTTCAGGGCAGTATGGGAAGTTTGGCATGGCGAAGGGCTGGGCTGCATATGAGATTGAGAATTCTTTATGCATGCAAGCATTGAGTGTGCAGGTAGGCACTATGACAGCAACGAAGACCAGTGCTAATGTCTCAACACCACGGGCCTTGGGATTTGATCCCATTCACTATCTTCATCACGCAAACATTGACCGCATACTCGCTTTCTGGGAGTCCATATACAATGAGTTCTGGATGGAACGTGAATCTATTGGCCAGAATCACGAACTCGTTTCTCTCAGTAAGTCGTTGACACCTATCCAAATAATCAATCACTGGATATATATCATCGTATAGCCGAGCAGGATAGAAGTCTTGATCAGAATGACAATAACCCCATCACGCAAACGAGCGAACTCAAGTCATTTCGCACAGGCGAGAAAGACCACCAGTACTTGATCCCGAGCAATCCTCGCTTCGTTGGAAAAGATGCCCCTTTGAAAGAAGGTACGATTTTTGCGCTTATAGCGAACGATCCTGATTTTCCACGCAAAACTCCCAGGATAAACCTATCCTCCCATCAACAGTGTATCTCTCGACAACCCTGTGTCTGCCAGCATCGAAGAGCGGCAGAAATGCATGGCTCCAAAAGCATTCCGGCCTCGGTGTCCAGCTACAGAGCGATGAGAATGGGCCGGTCATCGAGAGCGAGGTTTTCAGGCAGCCCTCTGATGATCTGGTGACTGGCAAGTCCAGGTCTGCGCCCCCGGGGTACGTAAAGTTCGACATATACCGGCGTTACACGGTTGCTGTGGAACTCGTCGATACGTGTTCAAAAGATCGCATGCCATCCAGCTCTTGTAAAAGAAGAAGCAAGTCATCAGATGTGTTGTTGTCCTCCTAACGCCGCAATGACACCCATTGCGCTGCCTGCAAGAGGCGTAGCAGAAATTGGTCGAGAGTGCATGGGATCGTCGACATTCCGGACGATGTCGCCGCTCAGATCACGGTGGGGTCAGGCTCGAGCTCGAGGGCAGGGATACCGAACCGGCTCCGCGGAGGCCTCGGAGATTGAAGCCACCATCAGCTTTCGACCAGTTGGTCTGAATGGCATGCTATTGGCCAGCACTTGCATAGATATGAGACCAGGTGTGACCCGGGGTCGTGGACCTTTCGCTCTTTCGCTTTCCGCACGTGATACTGATAGGAGACGCATCTGTGACAGGTCTCGACGATCTCTTCTGGCACTCTCTTTGTCTTCTTTGTTAACAGACTCGGCACACTCCCAGATCAATCACAGATCCTAGACTGCCGAGACGTACGGTGACCAACCACGGCCGCTATTGTCTCAGAAAGGTGGGGGGCTGTGAACTGGCACCCAAGCATTTACGTTTCCGAGCGGTATCTGCATTGCTTTCAAGCTTCATCTCTTCAGCCTTGGCTTTCAGGATTCGCAACGGATCTTTCAGGCCTTAACTCCAGGATGGATAACTATCTTTGTCGGAATAACCCATCCTGTTCAGACGTAGATCCATGGGCTCAGACTCCGATATCCAAACGATAATAATGCTGTCGCATGATGATGGCATTTTTCAAATGCTACATCGCTTAACTGCAGCTATCTGTGTATTTTGAAATCTGAGCACTATGAGGAGCCTGGTTACTCTTTCGCTCGGAGCGAATCTAGGTATTTATCGCAAGGTATCTTGGCCGACGCATGGCTGGCGCTTAGATGCTACTGACAGATGAACGCCGCTTACTGACTCCATAGGAGTAAAGTGGAAAGGAGTGAGTCGTCGACACTTAAGGGGCCATGCGGCCCGTCCCTGATCTGGAAACCTTCTTTCGGCCAATTCAAAAGTGGGGGTCGGAATGCGCTTCAATCGGCAACTTAACTTGCATACTTGCCCGGTCTTGAACCCAATGTAAGAGGTATATATATGACGAAGAGGGCGGAGATTTCTAGTCTCTATGGCCTCTTCTCTCGAATTGTCTGCTGCCCTCGGCATCCTCCTTTCATTGCTCATTGCGATCTACATCGTTTATTCTTCGCAGTCGCCCAAGTCTTGGCGTGCTCGACTTCCCCCTGGTCCATCCGGATGGCCTATAATTGGAAACGTACTCGATGTCCCTAGGAGTAGTGCAGAATGGATTGATTATCGTATCATGAGCGAAAAATACAGTGTGTCTGCAAGACTCATTCAACGGATCGGCTGATCCAACTTTTTTCGCAGACTCTGACATCATATATTTGAATGTGCTTGGGACACCGATCGTGGTCCTGAACTCATTCGACGCAGTGACAGAATTGCTCGAGAAACGTGCTGCGATATACTCTGACAGGTAAGCAAGTGATTTTTGAACAGAGGTTCCCAGCACTAATCAGCACGTTTAGGCCACACTTCGTTATGGTTCAAGACCTGTAAGCGCCCTTGTTATTTATCAGAAGTTCGAGTCGTTGTTCAGCCGTAGCATTTCAGAATGGAATGGGCAGGTGTCATGTCCTTGTTACCCTACGGCAGTTTTTGGCGATCCCATCGGCGTCTCTTTAACTGCGAATTTGTTGCACAACAGCAGGGACCCGCTTGGCACCATTCGCATCTGATTCGCGGAGTCAACGAAATGCTACTCAGGTTGCTCGAAAGTCCGGCTCAGTGGATCGACAGTGAGTTTCCCTAGGTTCTTTCGTCTGATATGATATTCATTCAGTATGCAACAGTCAATCAAGCGCCACCATACTCGAGATTGCATATGGCATACGCGCCGAAAAATATCAGGACCCACACATAGACGCAGCAGAACTTGCAATGAGATTGTCATCGGACGCACTCACACCGGGAAAGTATCTGGTTGACACATTGCCCTGGTTGAAATATGTGCCTGCATGGGTTCCTGGCGCATCATTCCACGCAGTTGCACAAGAAGGCAGGAAGGCCATAGCGGCCGCATTCTCAGACCCATTCTTTGAAGTGAAGGCGGCGATAGTGAGCAAAAAATCTCCCCCAAAAGATTGGGTGCTGATGTTTTGGCGAAAGGGAAGTGCTACGGCCGAACCATCCTTTACGGCCAGGTGTCTTGAGAAAATTGATCAAGGCGGCGATATCCCCTACCAAGAGTTAGTCATTAAAAACGTTGCAGGCACCATGTTCGCTGGTATGTGCTCAGTTTGACACTCGTGCGATGGAAATGAACTAACACACTTCATTCCTTGAAAGCTGCCTCAGACACGGTAGGCCTCCTCTAGGTCGTCGTTCAGAAGCCATGCTAATCATATTTCAGACGGCCTCAACGTTCGCCACATTTATTTTAGCGATGGTGAAATATCCGGAGGTTCAAGAGAAAGCGCAACAAGAACTCGACACGGTTCTGGGACCCAACCAGATCCCATCTTTTGCAGACAAGGAATCTCTGCCCTACCTTTCTGCCATCGTGACGGAATGCCTTCGCTGGAAGGTTTTGCTGCCATTCTCTGCCCCGCATCGGTCTATCGCAGATGACGTGTATAAAGGCTATCATATTCCTGCCGGTACTCTGGTTCTTCCTAATACTTGGCGAGTGGATATGCATCGAATTGTGATCAGAATTCGAGTTCAACTTAAGTCTGACTTCCATTTGCCAATTTAGGGCAGTGCTACAGGATGAAAGTGCTTACCCAAATGCGGGAACTTTTGACCCAGACCGCTATCTCACCCAGGATGGGAAGCTCAATCCGGCAATCCGAGACCCTGAGGCAGCCTTTGGGTACGGTAGGCGCATTTGGTGAGCGCTGCGACTCATATCCGTCATCCTACTTTGACTGAACTCAACAAGTCCTGGACGTCACATGGCAAAGGAGTCCATCTGGCTGACGGCAGGCTCTATCCTCGCCTGCTTCAATATTGAGAAATCCGTGGATCTACAGGGAAATGTTGTAGAACCATCGGGAAAGTACATCCCGGGTCTGATCAGGTACTGTGGGCCGTCCATGCTTTTATAATCGTAATTGAATATGTTCAGGACACCTGAGTCGTTTCCTTGCATCATCAAGCCCCGTTCAAAGGAGTCCGCAGATGTTATCAAGGAGCTATCGTAGTCGGTCAGCTGGCCAAACCAAGTGGCTGGTTTGACAAGAATTGGCTCTTTTCTTTTCTTTTCTGCAATGTCATGTCTTCGCGATCGCATACCTACCGCCCACAAAAGCTATTTTTGAATGTCTGACATGGTTGCCACCTGGAGGTTTCATTGAGGCGCACCATATCGAGCCTTAGTTGTATGTATCGAATATAGATTGCATTATCGCCGCATAATGTATCAGATTAAGAACAGAACACTGAATATGTGAGAAATAGTTGGAAACCGTATCGAAAATGACCACGCAGAGTCGTCTTCGTTTGGTCTCCGTTGGGGCTCAGGCCCCCCCGGGCCCATTCTACGACAGCGGCTGCTTTCTCTCGCCGTGCGGTTGTTAAGGCTGTCTAGGGCTGTCTACATCAGCTATGCATACAGAATGAGCCATGGCTTTATTATGCTCACCATTACGGCAGCCGAACTTGGAGCGTGCTGGTCAATATAGGTGATTCATGTCAGTTTAGCATCGAGCCGGGAAGGTATATAGAGCCTGCAGTGTTGGCGAGAGTGGTGGGCATTGCGCAGATCCTGCAATTGAGTGGGTTTCAGTCAAGATATATCTTGGGCAAAGCAATCGTGCTATGCTTTTGTGCGTTCCCGCTATCCGGGATTTGAGCTTGACATATCAGAGTTCTGAAAATAATTAAGCGGGCATTTGCAATAACTTACCACAGCGCGAACTACCCGATCAAGAGGAACGGGCCTGGGGCGAGGCACCGAGGCACCTATTCCGACTGCTCCCGAGCACTCTATGCCACGAGATGCCATGGCCAACCAAGGATGGCTACAGCCAAGATGACGCATGCGCTTTGGACGTGTTGGTTTGCGATCTCGACGCCATATTAATGAGCAGAAAATCTTTGGGAGTTCTAGAGCCTGCCGCAAGAAGGAATTCAAGAAGTGGTGACTAGGGGTGACTCCTAAGCGCCTGGTACACGGCTCGGTAAATTTATTCGCCCTCTAGAAAAGCGATACCATCTCGGAGCTGATAATCAAAGTCGCATGGCTCCAAATTCAAAGTCTAGAGATAGCTATAGCTCTCGCGTTGGATGCTGGTTGTTGAGCCGCAAGTCCCTGTTTAGCCTTATCGATAGAAAGTAGCTTATAACCTTCGGGGATGCCGAAGAGAGTCGGCTAAGCCAGTGGTGGTTTATGAACGCCTGTACAAACCTTCAGATCGCATTGCACTCCCCATAACCTCATATATATCCCCTCTCACAAACATGAAGACGCAGGAAAAGTACAAATATTTCTGGCAAAACTTTTGAATGAAAGAAACGAGGTGTCGCTGTTGCAAGAGCGAATAGTTCAGAAACTGTTGTACCACATGTGCTGCCAACACTCTCCGGCGATTGGGTCCAACATATGTCGCCACTCGATGCGCGAGCTAAACTGGAACGCCAGTAGCAACGTAAAGGTACCAGCAGATTCACAAAATATAAGCCACCGAGCATCTAGGCCCAGTGGTGATGGAGCTTTATTTATCGTGGGTGAAGTCCGTCGCCGAGTGGAGTGACAACCAGTGAAGAATAGAGCATTTCCATAGCAGAGGTTATGCAGCCAAACCTGAGAGCAGAATGGAGACCAAAGATAAACATAAGCTAGCGAGGATTAGAAAGAAAACACTATGCCAGTTGGCAGTCGACGTGGACCCTGACTGAAATAGGAAAGAGTTCAATACTCGCGGTCCGCGGACGCCGGAAGACTCGTACCCGGACTTTGCCGAAGGTCTCAACAGTGTCAGTCACGGTCAACTATAGATCTGTCGAGCTTTCATTCTCTTCCGTTCCCGCCCTGGCATTAATTTTCAACAGTTTCTGCGCACTTTCACCTCTAAAGCCGCTGTGTTCCCTCTTTGAAAAGCACCTGGCATGATATAGCGCTCATCTCACACACTCTATCACCGATGCGGGGGAAGGATCATAACAAAGCGCGTCATTCATGCTCGGTCGCTTGGAGCACTATGGCGCCAATATCACTGGCAGATCAGATGCATGGAGTCAGAGAGCTGACTGGAAATACTATGGTTAGACTTCGGTCTACTTAGCCTGCGGCTCGTAGCAGCGAAGCGTATGTACCCCCGAGGCGCATTGGACATACCTGACGTCTTCATCAATCAATGGCAGCCTTCTGTTCAAGTTGCCTTAGTCGCATCGACATCGGATATTCTTCTTTTAGTTATCTTTCTACGTCTCAAATCGGGCCAGACAGGCCTTCAAGACCCCCCCATCCCCGGTAACGCCCCGTGCAAGCTATGTGCCAACGCAAACCACGCCCTAAATCCCTGTGCGATATACTCTTCGAACTTCTGGCCCCTATATTGGTAGCTATCAGCTCTTGCGTCCCTGAAAGATCATGACCATACCCCTCCACGATTGTCCATGAGCATCGCTTTCTCGAACATTCTTCCCAATATGACAGAATAGGCGTGCGATCATCGATGACTTTGACGCAATGGAACCGTCTTGCCTTTAAAAATACGCAATACGTGGCAGATCTGCATGCTTTGTCACGATGCCGCCTCGGGAATTTTTCCGAAATAATTACGGGATGACGACGGTGCTGGCTTTTTGCCTCATATACTTCATGCGACGGCGTGGGCGTTGTACTTCAATTTCCACCTCTTGTAAAAATTTCCCTCGTGCGCCGTTTTGCTTGTCTCTTTTATCTGACCACACTAACGGAAAGGGCGTCAGCCAGCCAGTCCAGCCGCATGCAACGCAATGTTTCACGAGTGTTGAAGATACCACATGAACTAACCGACTCTATCATCGGACACTTACGCGACGATCTGGCGGCCATAACAGCATGCAGCCTTACCTGCAGCGCATGGACTCCGCCAGCCCAAGCATACCTCTTCCATGACCTTCACCTCCTCTCCTTTCCACGCGCCAAAACCTTCCATACCCTCCTGGAGTCCAGCCCGCATCTTGCGCTGTATGTGCGCACCCTCGAGATTCAGACGCAAGCGGAGGAGGACCACATGGAGACGATAATACCCGTCATCGCGCCGCAGCTATCCGATGTCCGCACCCTGCGCTACTGCGGCGTGCAATTCTGCGCCCTGAGCGCGCGGGCGATGGCCGCGCTCCACGCGAGCTTCCCGCAGGTCCGCGCGCTCGAGCTCGAGCGGTGCCGGTTCAACTGCTGCGATGACCTGGTCACGCTAGTCCTCGCGAGCTCGCGCGTCGAGCGGCTCTGGCTCAACGAGGCGGAGTGGGTGCGGCCGGTGGAGGAGTCCGCGGTGCATCCGGAGGCCTGGGGTCCGCAGGATACGCGTCTGCCGCTGTCGTGCGTGTCGATGCGGCGGGTGGACCGCGGGCTCGTCGAGTGTCTGCTGTCACCGGAGCTGAAAACGCGGCTTGACTGTATGGTCCTCAGCCCCACCCACGGGAAAGAGTATGTGGACGAATATCCGATGAAAGGCATCAATGTGCTCTGTGACACGTTACACGCTGTTGAAGGTGAATTTTATTACTATCAATCCTGCATTGTGCTCACCCAACACGGCGCCGTTCTCACAGATATGATCCCGTCTATTCCTCCGCCTCCCGATCCTGTTGTGCATTCGCTGCACGTGAAGTTAGACCTTGTTACAGACGCGCCCCATTTCGATTATGCGTCGTGGGTTTGTAGCGTCCTCGCTCATCTAGACTCTCCAGCATTCTCCGAAATTGTTTTCGATATAATTGTGCAGAATGTAAAGCAGCTTGACAGGCTGGACTGGGCGCGCGTGGCCAAAGCTCTAGCAAGGTCATCGTTTGGCGAACAGAACAAAGTAATCATTGAATTAGAAGATGAATTGGTAGAGGATGGCGTCAAGGGAGAGATAGCGAAGAGGATGGGTGAGCTTGGCCACAGGCTGATGGAATTCGGACTGATTCACTGACTTAGACGCACAATATTAACATTAATTTATATGCTTCGGGTAATAACACTGTAGCTATTTGAATGCTGTTTCACTGTATTGTCAAGCTTCTGCCCCCGGAGTGTGTGTGCCTGCGCGTTCCTAGGATCGAATAGTTCCTCTGGGGTCTGAGACCTGTAGCGTGTCAAGGACTCCTGTCCGATTGACCAAATTGAACATCTGAACGCAAGTGGCACAAAAACCACCGACCGTCTCTTGTCTTCCACGTTCAACACCGGTTTTCTGCGTTCAGCTTTGAGTCTTGGTAATTTTACAGCCTTGTAATCTTGGTGTGCCTGTTATCATTAGGCCATAAATACGCCCCAGACTTTCTCTGGATTCAAAGGCATTTTTCTTATAATGCCGCATTTACGTCTTCCTCCCATCTTTCATCGCGATCAAACAGCACATCCTGGCTCGTCTGCAGTTCGCTTGTACGCGCCTCCCCCGGGCCCACCCCCTCCTAGTTCCTCATCAGCGCCACATCCTTCATACCGTCCGCCTCCAGGTCCACCGCCTGCCGCACCGCCTCCTGAGTGGACAGCAACAGCCGCGCGTTCAGATCAATGGGGCTTGCTCAGCGACGCACCCGACACGGAGTACGAGGATGCTGAGGTGTTCTGCAGGCAAGAATGTGTCTCTACCCGGCATTTTCTAGAGGAGACGTGGTATGTGCCAGACCGTGTGGATGGAGGACTTCCTCCTTGGGGCTTGCAGCAGGTGGATTACAATCCGGAAATTTATGGATACACCGGCAGATTCGACGGCGTGATCTCAAATAGTCTGTCGCACGGTCGCAACCCCTTCCACCCGGCTTCGGGGAGCATACGAGTTCAAACAACCAGCAATTCTAAATCCACCTGTCTTCTCAGCACTCGCCCGATCCTTCCTTTCCTATCTGCAGGGAGTTCCATCAGCACCACGCAACATGGCGTCTACTTTGAGATCCGAAACATTGACTGTATGGAGGATGCTATCGCCATCGGCACTGCTTGCAAGCCCTACCCGCACTGGCGCTTCCCGGGCTGGAACAGACTGAGCGTAGGGCTGCACCTTGACGACGGGCACACCTTCTACCAAAATCCCGATGGTGGCGTGCCCCCATCTGCGCGCAGCCCCTTGCAAGCACTCATTCCTGCAGATCCTCGCCATCTGAACAAAGAGCGGTTGAAGGGCATGGTTTTCGGCTGCGGTATCGACCTCCGCACAACGGGGGTGTTCTTCACCGTCAACGGCGAGAAGCTGCCTGATGCGTATAGAGGCGTGTATCCGCGCGGGGTGCGGGGGGTGGCCGAAGCGGATGGCGCAGGCGACGTTTATGCTGCAGTTGGGGTGTCGGGCAAGGCGAATTTCGAGATCAATTTCGGCGGTCCCGGTGATGCTAAATTCCTGTGGCAGCCTGCTAACGAGGGTGATTGGGAGGTCGGACTTGGACTGGGACTTTCGGCTAGGGCCGAAACGGGAGGGGGGGATGAAGTGCTACCTAACTATTACGGTGCATCCCGATAGTGCAAACAGTAATAATGACGATATCAGATCTTGAACATCGCAACCTTCGAGTTTCGCGATCGATACTCTGCACCCCTGGCCAGTATTGCTAAGACACGACATAGACGAACACATGTGCAGTGAACAAGTGACTAAATAGCACCTGATCTATAAATCCTTTTTATCCGCTAGTTTGAGAAGTGACCAGTATATGACCATTGCATAGGTAAAGGATTAGGGAGGTCCAATCAGAGCACTGTTAAAGAGAGAAACGTAGGTTCTTTTGCATTTGAACAAGATGTACTAGTACAAGCTGAACCGAGTACATCAGAGTTAGCTAGGGCACAGCGATCCATGGGCTGGGTGAATCATGACGAAGCAGGGATTCCAGGCTGTTCAGAAAAAGAAAGGAATGAGCCTCGCTGGTACACGCTTCGCCCACTCGTCCCAATCCTTCCCGAACTCCTTCCTCAGCATGTCGTCTTCTTTTTTAGTTCTCCCTACCAGCGCTCCAACCTGAAATACCCACATGGCAGCCCACAGTGCGCCGAGGACCTTCTTCGTGGCCGGCTGCGTCCCCTTGATCCACTCTCCTACCAAGCTTCCATGGCCAAGCTGGCATAAGTAACATCCTATAACGATGAGCAGGAGAGCTGTGTAGCTGGGATGGCGCACATAAGCGTATGGCCCACTGGTTACGAGCACGTGGTCCTCGCGAATGCTAAGCTCGAAGGTAAATAGCTTTCCTAGTGCACGGTAGCTGGCGAGGCGCAAAGCAGTCCCCGCGGTTGTCATGAACCAGCCTAGTATGAAGAGGGGTGTGACTTTTGGGTCTGGGGTGGGTATGAATGTTGGCACAAGCGAAGATAGTGCTGAGTGGGGCCAAATCGCTCGTACAATCACTGCACACTCGCAGAGCGTCAAATATTCCACAGATAGCTATAAATCATAATATATATCACGCAAGACTATTTATTTGGGATGCAGGACTGACGCACCTTGGCTAATGGAGGCAACCACGAAATCGTGCTAGCAAATATCCGCTCCCAACGACCTTTCTTAACAGCATCCTGTTCAGATTGCTTGGGAGGCTCGTTTGGTGCTGTGGTCGTAACATGAAAGGCGATTGCGTTGGAAAGTAAAAATGGAATTCGAGAGGAAAGGAAGGAAGCAACAGCAACAGGCAACCCCATTGCTCATGTTCAGTACGTACTGCACAGACAGACTCAGAAGCAAGGGAAACGCGTCACGGTACCGTCACACCATTTGGCAGGTGACACAGTGACACAGACCACCAATATCAAGCAGCATCGGCTTCAGCATCCCGACGCCGACATTCCCACGTCCGAACATGGCCTAGAATGTCAAAGGAAGCTCGAAGTACACGGTCGCTTTGCGCCAGCCGTCATGCTGATCTCTCAGAGCCCGCGCTTAGCCTGACGCCATCGGGATGCCGAAACAATGTAAATAATTTATGCTCAATTTGGCATCTAGTATCGGAGGTCAATCTGACATACCTAGCCGGACGTCCTGAGGATTGGCACTCGGGAGGACGTCAATTTGACGTCCAGGGGGGAAAGGGAGGGATACCGAAATATATAATTTTGGGCTTTTTGCAGGCCGATACTTATGAATTGACATGAGAGGCAAAGAAGTATTCATTCAGTGCTGTATATACAATTGGCTACACGACAAGTACACTACCAGAAACAAAAGCAACCCCATAGAGGGCCGAGGATAATGGATGGGAGGCATGGGCATGGGCAGGAGCAGGGGCAAGGAGTGATGATAGTGGTCCGTGGAGTAATGTATATGTGAAGCAGTGTCCTGCAGATGCTGGTATACGAGTGAGACAGTGAGGGGAATGAGCCAGGGCCAGGGTGTGCAAAGGCAAATGGAGATGTCTGCGCAAAGAATGTTAGAGCCATATATAATGAGGAATGAATGACTTACCTGTACCCCCCCTGCTTTTGTAGCTGTGATAAACGTAGTGCAAGGGGCAGGTGGAAGGAGAAGGGGCAGACAGGTAGTGGAGGTGGTGGGGAGGAAAGCGTGTGACGTGTCCCGCTGCCTCTTGAAATTTTCACTAAGTCTCACAAGTCGCGAGACTTAGCGAATTTCACGACGCGCAGGGGCCTGCTATAGACAGCGGTGACGTCCATTCGACGTCAGGACCATCCCAATAAGACAAACACTTCGCAAACATAGTTTATATATCAATAGAAGTGTCATCACGACGGAAAAGATTGCTTAAATTAAGATCAGGAACTTAGCACTAATTTATCCTCGCTATAGCCTAGTTCCGAGCAGCGATTCTCCCATGTCAAAAAAGTGTCCGATAGTACATCTATTGGTACGTTATTCGGGCTCTCTACGCAACCATAAATTAAAAAGGTTACCGTGACGGCTGGCGCAAAGCGGCCGTGTAGAGCTGCGAAGGGTCAAATTGACGTTCTGCGGAATACTCACGTAATCGCGGGGGACTCCGAGGCCACGCGAGCAGCCATTCTGGGATGGAAGGGGTGCGGGACGTCCAATGCATAGCACAAGCTTCATCCGAGGCCTGAGTTATACCCGGACTATGTTACGATAGCTTTATAGATTATATGTATAATTTTTTCACGACATGCAGAGAGCCCATGCGATTGTGCAAGCTCTTCCATTGGTAGTTGACGCCTTTTGGGTGAGTGGCTGAAGTGCCCGCGGCGGCGCCACTCAGAACGGAAAGTTCCCACGAAAAACGTCAATCTGACGGGGCGAAGCGGATTGCTGCAGGTCGATTTTTGGCCCAGCAGACCTCCAAAATCATCGAAAAACAGCATTCCGCGACCATGGACCGCCAAATTGACGTTCTCAGATTGACGTTCTAGCACAGCCGCTCCCCACGCTCTCTCTCTCCTACATTGGCCTCGCTCACCATGCCGTCTCATCCTCTCTCTGCCCTCTGTCAACCCCCTATCCATCTTCGACATCGACATGGGTGTCAATGGGCTCTGGGATGTGCGCACCTCATTCATAGCAGCTGCTCATCATTACTAATATGCAGCTGCTCCTAGATTCTTGCTCCTGCTGCCAGGGTGGAGAACTTAACTGAGCTGGTCATTCGGGAAGGCTTTGAGCTCCAAGAAGATCGCGCATTTTGCATGGGTATTGACATATCGTATGTGCCAGCATCTCATTTCACTTCAAGCTATTAATCTCCTGCGCAGCGTCTGGCTCGAGGGACTGCAGCGTACCGCCGGCCTTCACATCAGTGTAAATACAGGACAGAATGCCGTCCTGAAAGCATTCTTTTGGCGTCTAACCCATCTTCTTTCCCTCCCTCTCGCTATTATCTTTGTCTTCGATGGCCCGGACCGCCCTAAGCTCAAGAGAGGAAAGCAAGTCAAAGGGACACCACACTGGATGGAAACCGCTACGAAGGCTCTCATTGAAGCTTTTGGATTCCAGCATGTGACGGTAAGTATTAATACAGTGCTATTTTCAATCTAACAATCCGCTACTAGGCCTTGGGCGAAGCTGAAGCAGAGCTCGCATCTATGAACGAGCAGGGCCTCATCCATGTCGTTGTGACTGATGATGCTGATGCCTTTGTCTTCGGCGCATTGAGCGTGATGCGAACGTGAGTTTTCTATCCTTCCTCAATTCATTTGGCTCATCAGGCATTGTCCGACTCAGCTGGAATGAACGACATGATAAAGGTGCTGTCACTCTTTATCGAGCAGTGGACATACAAGCCAAAGTGCACAACATGATGACCCGCGAGGGTCTCGTTTTGTTTGCGCTTCTCACCGGTGGTGACTACGATAAGGTACGTCTCATTTACTACTTCCACTCTGTAGCTTCGCTAATAAGAGGCATCCAGGGTATCGAAAACTGTGGCAAGTCCACGTCCTTCGGTGCGGTTAAGTATGGGCTCGGAGCTGAGCTCCATGCTGCCACATTGTCACCCGATATCCAAGGGGCCCTTACCACATGGCGTGACCATTTGCGCGAAGTCCTTGCCTCTGACCCTGAAGGCATCGCTGGTGGCCGACGACCCACCGCTGCCAACAACATTGAAGATACCTTCCCTGACCAAGTGGTGCTCACCGCGTACATGGCACCACTTTGCTCATCAGCAAATGGTCCCCATCAAATCAAGCCCACGCTCGCTCTCCCTAACTTAACACGTATCGCAAAACTATGCCAGCATTACTTCGGCTGGGTCACCCCGGACATGTCTCAAAAGCTCTCCGAGCATGTATGGCCCGGCACTGTCCTTCGCATGATCTTAGCAGATATTACTGCAGCTGACGCACTCGCAGTAAGTCCATCAACGAGCACATTTGTTTATTTATTCACAATCAATTTAGGCCACTGAATCCTCCATCAACTCCACTCCGCCTGCCATCCCTGCAATAATCCGAAAAAGGAATACTTGTGGCATTACCGAGTTGAAGGTCGCCTTTCCGTCAGCTGGCCTCGCGGAGGCGTCTCTGGCAATGCTGGAAGAGCTTCCAGTCAGCTTGGAGAAGAGACACCTCCAAGACGAGAGTGACGGCGCTGCTGGGTCCTTCGAGGTTTGGATCCCGTCAGCAATATTTGAGACGTGGATTGCGGGGCGCATGTCCCCGCAGCTTTTGATCAGCAGCTCTGAAGTGGAAGATAAGGTACGCAATCTGCGCTCTTTTCCATTCATGCTTTCTAACACATCAATCAGCCGCCACTCAAGAGACAGAGACAGCCATCACCTGAAGCCCGCATCCATGCGGCCATGCACCACAGGATCCTTAGGCCCAGCCCACCTCCACCGCTTTCTCAGCACCACAGCCCAGGACCGTCACATGCACCACTGGGCATTACAAGCCCAGTACGTTATGACACACCCTCCAATACCGACAGCCTCTTCTCAAGGGATGATGAGACGAACACCAGTCTCGAAGGCGCAAGCACACCACCGCCTCTTTATCAACGGCATGATCCCGCCGTCATTATTGACTTGACGGGCCTTACTCCACCTCCAATACCTGTCGCTCCTCGTGCTCACTCTGTCTCCAGCTCGGTTATCGACCTCACCAGCCCCTCTTCTCCGATTTTAGTCCCCTACGCACTTATGGGAACAGTCATCGACCTTACAGACGACTCGGAGTAGCGCTCTACCCATTTTATATTGTATTTTTACTATACACTATCACTATATCTTTTAGTGTAGCTACGCCTCAAGCATGTAATGTATCTATTTACTCTTACCTAGTTTAAAAAATGTGTTGAGAGGGCGGCAAATCAGCAGACCATATGTGGGTGCCTATGAGTTGTGTTTCCCACGGATTGTTAAACGAGTATGTAGGCTTAATGAATTTAAAAAAATACATGCAGATGACTATCTAACATATCTACATGTATGGTTTTTATAGGCAGGCTATAATCCATCGTTTGAACGAGGTGCATTGAAATTACGAGCTGGCGGAACGCCAGCTCGGTGTCAATACCATGGATTGGTCAATGAACTTGTTCGTTGACTGATCCACGGTACTGCCACCGCGACATTCTCTCCTCCCCCCTCTGGCATCAACACTGCCCTCGAGTCTCTCTTACTGCCGCAGCAGATTGGTACTATGACTGCATGGAGCAAACCCTCGCCTATTGAGATGTTATAATTGTAAAGCTGGCGACAGGGACTGTGAGGCCTATACAGATCTGAGCACGTCTGTCTGGTCTAGCACACTGGCATCCACTGCCTCATCTCCACTCGGTGTTGTGGTAAGCTGTTGTATCCTCTCTGTGGCATGTTGTGTCATGCTGGGACTCCGCCTGAGACCCGCCACATAGCATGCCTAATCTTCTTTATACTCATACTAACTATGTTTACCTAGCATGGCCATATGGCCGCCCACACACCCGCAATCTGCAGCAGCTCCCGCCCTCCATCACACTCATCCACCCATTCCTCATCCCTCCCTGCGACTTCCGAGCACTTCCAGCCCCCGCAACTGGTGCCGCTAAAAGGCCTCATTAATGAAGTTATCCGCCAGTTGCGTACATCGGGCACCGCGCTGCAATCAGCCCTGTGTTACCTCGAGGCGATCTGCACCAAGGTTCCGGAACTCGTGGAGAAGGAGAAGAATGGCACGGGCGTCCAATGCGAGGTCAAACTCTCGCACCGAATCGTCCAGGGCGATCTGGAGGCCGAGGAATGGCGCGAGCTCGTGCTGGTTTCGGTCGTGGCGTGTCAACCTGGACGCGATGCCCATGATGAAGGCCCCTGAACACCAAGTGGCCGTTCATCTTGTATCCATACCAGCACCAACACTCACTACTGCGGGCTTCAAGTCGCACGTCCAGGTGTATATGTATTATTAATACATCACATCATTGCAATTGCAATTGAATCAGTGATGCATTAATAATTGTCAGCTGCAAGAAGTGTGATGCATTACTCTGCAATAGGCGTTTTCGGCTTGCTCCGGGTGCTGCTCACCGCGTGAAAAATGCTGCCCGCCGCCCTGCTCGCTGTTCGGGTACTTCGGCGTTATACCTGTGGCGGGAAAAACTTCGCACACTCTCGCCATTTTCGGCTTCGCCACTAGCACCGCTTCACTCGCCGTCGCTACGGCCTTGCTCATCGTCTAGGAGTCTTGCTCGCTGTCTGAGAAGTCGAGCTCAACATGGGCGATTTTATTTTGACCAAGTCTTTTATTTTTCAAAGTCCTTTATTTTTCTAAGTCTTTTTGAGTGCCCACATCTTCATGTGCATTTTTTCTTAGTCTCAGGACTCGGATTCTCTGACTCATGAATTCATTTGGGGGGTCACAAAAATTATTCATTCAGGTGTAGATATTTCACTAAGGTAGATAGATAACAGTCTTTAAGCAGAGCATTTAACTAAATTCAATGGCGAACACTAAAGCGCGATGAAGTCAGTTCCCTTATACAAACAGGAGTAAAATTGATCTTACCGTTTGCGCGAACCGGCCGAGCTAGCTGGTGTGACGGAGGATGCAGTACGTTTACCCCCGACCTGTATCATGCCTTCCAAAGTGCGTCGAATGTCTATTACGGCGGCGACCCACTCTGGGGTGTTGCCACCGACGGAACTCCCTTGCCACCAAACAGATAGAAGGACCATCGCAAGTCCATTCTTCCCGGAGTTGCGTAGACCCTCCCACTCCCCAGTGTCGCATACATAGAGTGCCGGGGGAAGTTTGCCGTCGCCGTGTCGCCACTCAGGTTGCAGCGCAGACCACCATCGCATCCATTGAGTGAAGTAGTCGCTATTGAGCTCGGGCGGTTTCTGCAGCTTCCGTGCGCTTTTGATCCAATACCCAATCTGGCTTGGGCGCTGAACGGTAGACAATGTGGCAGTCTGTATATACGAGTCAGTATGATATGATATAAGAAGGTGCGATGGACTTACCATCTCCTCGCAACCCATATTGTCAAGCAGCTCCACGTACGCTTTGAGGCAAGCCCGCCATTGTCCACCGATGTCTTTCGCAGATAGGGCTTCGATCAGCGGACGGACCCAAGGTCCGGCTTTAGTTGGAATGGTGAAGGGGTCGACGATGAGCTGCTCGGCGTTTAATTTGCGCATTTCAACAGCGTACGCGGCCTCCCTCTCAACACGGGCTTCCTCCTTGGCTTTATCATCCGCGTCCTTCTTCAAAGCCTTCTCCGCTGCTTTCTCCTTGCGTTTTGCAGCCGCTTTCTGAGTAGCGGTCAGCGGCTTCACCGCAAGCGACGACTCTGGCGCAGTCACATCTGTCTGCGTTGGGGCTGTCATAACTGGCGTGGGAGTAGACACTTTCGCGGGCGTTGAGGAGGCAGTCGTGAGGCTCGTAGCGGATGGGCCACTACTAGGTGGATGTGATCGGGCCTCTTCGTGCGACGGCGTGTCCACTGACTGGCTCCCAGAAATGGTTGGCGAAGATGGCAAAGACGGCCTAACCGCGGGTTTAGCTCTCTCAGCGCGAGAGAGAACCAGCCTAGCCAGGGCACTCTCCTTGGCTTGAGCTGAAGGGGCTGCCGCCTGAGGGAGGGTAAGCTTTGGCAGCGCTAGAATTTCCGCCACGTCTTCCGCTAGGACTTTTGCTTGCGCCGCATCTTGCCTATCCTCCTCGGCCTGTACTGCCGCTAGTCGAGCTTTGCGGGCTGCAAGTCCGGACGCGGCATTGCTCTTTAGCTGAAGATACCGATCTCTGGCATCACTGCTCTGGCCTTGAATCGTGGTGACGGTGCTGGCTACTGTGACCGACCCAGTGGTGCGAACGAGCGGAGTCGAAAGTATAGATGGGGGAGCGGGAGACGCTAAGGGAGTTGGAGTGGCGGCAGCGACGGAAGGCTCAGGAGACCGCTGTGATGAGCCTTCTGGAGACGGCTGCGGTGTATGTTGCTTGGCGACCACTGCCAGCGACTCGGTATCACAACTAGGTGGAGTTTGCGGCGCAATTGATGGGGGAGCAGTAGGGAAAGATGCTACAGGACCCGGAACGGCGGTGATGAGAGGGGCCTCCATAGACTGCTCCGATGCATGTAGCTCCGACTCGACATTCAAGGCGAAGGTGTTGAATGGGCTCCGAGTCCCAGGGGATGACGGAGCAGACTTGGCCGGCGTCGTGTTTGGTTCCTGGCTAGGCGAGCGCGATTCGTCAAACATGTCGAGTAAGAAGTCATCGCCCGCTCTATCATTGCCAAGCTCTTCGTTGTCGTGAAATGGGAGCATGTCGAGCGGGAGTGATGGTTCCTTTGTTGATTCTTTGAGGTGCAGAGCTCTCTCCCGTCGCACATCAGACGCTATGGCTCGGCTTTAGCGCAGATAACGAAATGTCACACTTGGTTGACGTACGAAAGATATGCCGTAAGAATTCTTGATAAGGCGAAATGATATTTGCGTCAAAGTCGCGGTACACGCGACCCCAGTCATTGCCAACTGCGGTCTCTCCGACATGATGACTACAAGAGTTGGTCAGAATGTCTTATAATGGCAGATATGGGAGGACTTACGTTGCAGAGACGATATTTCCACCTGCTTCGGGAGATGGGCCACCCATCAGGATGGTGAATGCCCACCCGGTGGTCTTAGCAAGCTCGTCAAAGACATGCTTTAGAATTGGAGGTAGTGTGTCGATAGCACTGTAGGCATTGCAGTCAGTACTGGTTCGTGTTGCTTTCGAAAGAAAAGAAAAAAACGTACGCTTGAAATTGCACCGGCGTTCGAGCAGTTTCTTCCTCAGTAGGGTTGAGCAGACTGGCTTCCCTCTTCGCTTTGTCGGCCGCCATACTCGCGAGGACAAAATCCTTGGTGTCGTCATCTTCGTCCTCCCACATTTCTGAAGTGATGCGCTTGATGGTCGTCAACTTCTGTGCGCGTGTCGGGTGATCTCCGTAAACAAGGAGGGCGTCGGCTACCAGGTGTCGAACGCGATCGGGAAAGTACAGTTTGGAGTATTTCTCGATTTGAGTGAGGAGACGTCCGCCAGACTTGCTTTTGGCCGCAAACAGAGCAGTGATACTGGCAACCGGGGCGCGTGAACTGACCATCTTGTTTTGACGCCAGCGAAACCATGTGCGAAGTTGCTGAAATAGCAATTAGTAGAGACATGCAACCAAGTATACATAGTTGCTTACTGCTTTCTTGGTCCTCGTACCTCGACCGAGACACCAACGCTTTTGCTCCTTTTCAGTCATGGCACGAAGTTTGACGATTTGCTTCGCCCATGCTTTAGCCGCCACCGTCGATGCAGTGAGGTCAATGGCGCCGCCCCCAGACTCCTGCTCAGGGTGGTCTTCTTCAAAGTCTTCTGGAGGGGCCTCAGTTTCGACACCCTCGCTGAGGTCAGGCAAAGCGGCGGGCTCCACTGGATACTGCTCAAAGTAGTCGATGAAGAGTTGAGGCCAGAACGCCGGGTACGTTCCCGCTGCGGCCGCCGCGAGGTAAGCAGGGAATTTGGACATCAGGAATGACTTCTCATCGCCTTGAATTTTTTCAGGCGGAGCCATCTATAAGCAATATATCAGCTCTTCTACCATAGAAGATGAAATGAAATGAACATACAATGACCGGTGTGCGGAGACGTGCTGGCAAGAGCTTGAAGTAAGTATTGAAAGCCAGCCACTCGAATACTTCCGGTGACCGCTTTCGCTCGCTTTCCCTGTCCTCACCTTTGCCTCGACGCACCTCCTATATAATATGTCTCAACTTATGATAACTTGATCACTGTGTTCTTTTCTCCCCTCGATGACCCAAACTAATGCGTCCTCCTGCGAGCCGGAAATCGTACAAGACCGCCCAGACCCCCGTAGGGAGCCAACTACCGTCGCGATCACCAGCCTTGGCCCATTGCCTGCCTTGCCAGCCGACGACGAAAGCGATTCGGATATCGAGCCCTTGCCAGGGGGTCGGACACCATACGCGCCGTATCCTAACTGTTGTCGATGGCATCTTACAGAGGTTCGCAGCAACTACAAGCTCCATATGACCCAAACTGCCTGCGCCCCCTTCGCAATCAGAGTAGCATCTTCCAATCTATATTCACCTGCCCTCGGTGCGATCGCAAATATTGCGTGCACCAGAACCGCCAAGCAGATCCACACGCCGATTTCCTCGCTCGCCGACCTTCCTCGATTGTCACCACTCTCCCGGGCCCTCGAGTCTCCCTCATCCACTCCCCCATCCACGCCCCCATCCACTCCCCCGCGTCGGCCATTGCCCTTTCCGGAATCACTTGCTATGACACCATCAAGTGATACGAGATGCTTCATGCCCACGCAGATCTCCATCCCACCGACTCCGCAGTTGGCGGCGCCCACGTGCATCGAGGTTTCTTCGAGATGGTACGCTATTACAAGAGGTAGAGAGATTGGGGTAGTGCAGGGCTGGTTCGTCACAGTGTATGCTGCGTTTAAACTCAACACTCACCTGCAGTCATTAGGAAATCCGCTCGCCCCCTCGTTGATAACTTGGTGGGGTCGATGGTTATGTGGTGCTTATCTGAAGATGATGCCAATATCATGATTTCATTGGCTTTATCAGAGGGTAGCGCAGAAGTTTTGTTTTGAACGATGCAAATATATACTACAATACCATGTACTCGCGGAATGGCACACATGCATTTATCCATACCATATTGTGTTTGGAGAATATTATGATTTTGAACTTTTCACAAATGCGCACCAATCGTAGGGGAATGGGTGGTCAGAATACGAGGACCCCGGATGTAGGCCACCACTTTTAGCGCCCACCGCACAAGTGGGCATGTCGGACGTCCAAAATGTTTGGCTTGCGGCATATTCTATTCTAACTATCTCAACTGTAGCTACAATTATAACCAAGCGGCTTCGTATGCGGCTCTAAAATTTCCCCAGCGTGATCGGGACAACGTGTGTCAAGACCGTCTCAGGTTGAAGCATGATGATACTTAACCCAAGTCATGTCCTGTCATGTCGGAGTGGCCATGCCAGTGGCAGGTCCTCCAGTCCAATCATTCTCTCAATCCAACGAATCGAATAAAAGCGTCAATAATATGTAAGTATACAGAACCTGTCCGCAAATCCTATCATTGCTATACATCGTGTATGCGCAAATGTGGCTTGAACTGGCCAGTACAATCCGATTTGAACTAAGACCAGTTGCATCTGATCTGTGTTCTCTCGCTCATACTATTTCAGCGCACAACAGGCCTCGCCTTCGACACTCTTAGCATACCGACACGCACCGATATCGATGATTCACAAGATCGACACAGCCTAGGCGCTCGAAGAAGTGAGAGCAGAAGTCGGAGATAGGGACGAAGCGACGTCAGCAAGACAGAGATCGAGCATACATGCGGCCTCCGCGGGACCAGACACCGTGATCAAGTTGTCCGATATGATATATGTACCGAATAGCATGCAATAAATGGCTGAAAGGTATCCTTACAGCTATGTGACTCGTCTTATGTGCGGTAGGAAGGGTAATGGCTGGGGACTGTAATGGTGTAGATTGAGATAGATAGCGTCATTTATAGGCGCACGCGAGGGTCCTCTACACACAAGCACTATAGAAATGAGTATATATGTTTCTTTTAGGGATGCCCGGTCTTACAATAGATAGAATCTGTCGATAATGTAGCCGTGAGCTACGCAATAAGCAGAGGGAAGAGCGTCAAAGGTTGGGGGGAGAGCCAGTGGCCACTGATAGTCCGAATGCGGACTGCCGGAACAACACGGTCCAGACGCAGACCGTGGGAACAACAAATTTGTATATAACACTCAACGTCAACCCATCGCTCTTTCTTCTCATACTTCGTCTTACCCTCGGTTTTTCTCTCGTGGCCTCGCCTCATGGTCGACCTTCGCACCGGAGAACGTGCATCCTCTATTGGCTTACCCTTGCTGTGGGGTGACCTGCCCTCCCAACCACTCTCAATTAGCTATGATACAACTTGCCAAGTAGCTTCAAGGTTAGTCCCAGTCGGCTTGTTTATGCGTCTTCGCTAATGTCGTCTTGTAACAGGAACAGGAGTCTCGCGACTTCAGGAGGCTCGATCGGTGCTGCCGCCGTCGGTGTTGTTGTTGCTGGGGAGTCGCGGGTATTACTCGTAAGTTTCTGTTGGGCTTGTTTGCTGGCTTCTTCTTTGTAGGATGTGGTTTGGTGTGGTGTCGCAGCAGCGAGGAGTGGAGTTATCATGAGGGGTGCAGTCGTCCCCTCTGCCTGCCCCTCTACGCGCTGGATGTTGTGTAATACGGATCACATTGGTGGTGTTGCGTACTCCATAGTTCATGCCTCGCTGGAAGGGCTGCGCAGAAGAGACATAATGTCTGATACGAAGTTACGCTCGTCCATACCGTAGCCCTAAACTGTACTCAATACGATTGAATTCTCATCACACACCAATGGGCTAATTTATGCCCAAATTCAATTTCAAAGTCAGAGAAATATTCACATGACGTACGGAGTGTCATAAATGGCTGCTCAGTCATCTCCTTTACTTTACCTCTCAATCGCTTGCTCCGCAGTACTCTAGATCGAGTCAGTAAGGTATAAAGTTTACATTATTTGTATACATTACGTTTTGCTACGGTCAGCACGAGTCATGCCGCTCAAACCAAAGCTTCAATTTTATCCCACCAGCTACCCGTCCGATGAAGAGGACAACACCCCCACCCTCAGGCCTACCAACACTGCCTACCACCGCCACATCCATTTCAACACGGTTGGCACTGGTGCACGAAATACTTACATCCCATCTGCGCCTTCACCTTCTAAGCGACCAGCCTCCGATTCTCCTGAGCCGCCTGAGTGGAACACGGACCCCCTCCCCAACATCGACTCTCATCCTTATATCGACCCTGCTTACCAGCATGAGCTGGACTTGATGGACTGCGAACTACCCAAGCGCAAGCGCACCAAATCAGTACGTCTTTATCATTACAGTTGAGACTGTGACCTCTAACGACGGCGAACTCAGGACACTCCTCTTCTCAACTGGATTCCCGACGTTGACATCTTCTTGAAAGAGATTCTCCGCATGGAAGGCCGTGGCGACTACGCGGCTCAAGAAGAATGTCCGTTTTGCACTGAGGACCGTGGCCCTGCTGAATACCGCTGCGAAGACTGCTTTGGGAACGAGTTGTACTGTAAAGGCTGCATACTCCTCCTCCATTCACGCAATCCTTTGCACCGCATCAAGGCAAGTTGTCTATTAGAAGCAGTGTGCGTAACTTTCAACTAACATACGAGGACAGAAATGGAACAGCATGTTTTTTGAGCGCGTTACGTTGAAGTCGATGGGTTTGCGTGTTCAACTGGGACACAGTGTTAGCGACTGCTGTCCTAACCCAGAGCAAGCTTATAAAAATGGCTTCACTGTCCTCGACCTCTCTGGCGTCCATCAGGTCCATGTCGACTATTGCTCATGTCAGACTGCACAACCTCGTCACATTCAACTCTTACGGTGCTCATGGTATCCTGCTACTACGTCAAACCCTCGCACGGCGACCACCTTCCGACTTCTGGAGCATTTTCACATCTTGACTTTCGAGTCGAAGGCATCTGGTTTCGCTCTTTACAACACGCTGTCACGCTTGACTGACAACACGGGCACTGCTCCCCCCCCCGTATGTCGCTTTTTATTTATGTATCTAGCCCCCACACTGACCTCTTTTCTTTCCCCAGGATCGCTATCTCGGTTTCATGCGAATGGTCCGCGAATGGAGGCATATCAAGATGCTCAAGCGCGCTGGACGTGGCCACCAGCCCGAAGGCCCGGGGCCGTCAACTGCCTCGCAAGGAGATTGCGCGGTGGTGTGTCCTGCGTGTCCTCATCCGGGGCGGAATATACCAGTCGACTGGACTGAAGACAAGGACAATAAGTGGGTGAATGCTTTTCCCCTTGTCGTTCGTTGAGCCCGACTGACCAACTGTACAGATGGCTGTACGCGTTGTTCCTGGCCATCGACGCGAACTTCCGCCTAAAAAGGAAAGACGTCAGCAGCGACGCCGCTGATCCCAGTTTGAATCGGGGTCGTGCTTATTTCGTCGAGGAACATCGCTATAAAGCTCACCTTGCTGGATACGGGGATCAAGAAGAGACGGTACTTGGTCAGAGCCTGTAGCAAGTCATCGCATGTATTTACATCCCATTTGAACAGAAGAGCGACTGTGTAAATCATGACGCGGTGAAAAGTGCTAATAAATTCACGGCTGGTCTTGCCGCAACCGGCGCAGGCACTGTCGATTGCGCGAGGCACAACATGAAGAGGCCGCATGCTGTAGGCGACCTTCAGGCTGGCGAAAGGTATGTGGCGACACACTGCGAGACTTCACACTCTGATTCAAACCCTAGGCAATCAAACATGGACTATTTATTCTTTTCAAGCCTACTTGGGACTGCGATGCTGATCCTGAATATATCATATGATATATGTTGTCAGTGGGGTGTGCACTTGCGCACACGCATGCTGAAATACCCTGAGGAGTACTGGATTGACCTCGCACACGTACAGTGGACCTTTCTAGTGCCGAAGTTCCACCTTCCCGCCCACGTCGAGAGATGCCAAACGGCCTTTTCCTTCAACTTCACTCGGTTCGTCGGCCGCACCGACGGGGAAGCACCTGAGCGTGGGTGGGCTGATATCAATGCCGTCGCTACTAGCACTCAAGAGATGGGACCTGGCTCACGTCGAGACACTCTCGACGATCACTTCGGCGACTGGAACCATAGGAAAGTGGTGGCCATGGGTATGTTTATTCCCCCCTTCTGTGTACGATAACCTATTTACTAACTACTGCTCACTAATAGCCCCAACGTTTCTGCGCAAGATCAAAACGGCTGTCCCCGAGCGTGCCGAACAGGTGGAAATTTTCGAGGACCTCTCTGCGGGCTTGCAGCCACAGTCGGTTGCCACATGGACAGTGGCAGTCGAAGCATGGGAGAAGGACAAATCCCAGCCAAATCCCTTTGTTTCACTCGCCGATGGTACGTCCCGCAACATCGTGTCTGGTTCGGAAGCTAATCTGATACTTATTTAGTGGTGACTGAGCGAGAGATCAGGCTTGAATTGGCCAGAGAAGAGGCTCGTGAACTATTGAGCGGTGAAGCGAATGCTCTGCATCACACATTGTCGCCGGCGGTCTGTCTAACTGTCGGCATTGATTTCGAAATACAGCAGTAAGTTGTCTCGAATTAACACCACATCGTCTGCGCTAATACCACCATGAAAAGGCGACGTCTCGGTATTGCTATGAGCGAGCTCAACGAGAACTCGACGTCAGTCCAGCGCACGAAGGTCCAGCTACGCGACAACTCTTTGCGGAGGAAGATTACCTCTTGGATGAAAATTCAAGAAGTCTATATGCCTGCGACGGCTTTCATACGGGCTGTAGACCCTGATACTACAGCGGAGGGTGCGGCGGAGATTCCAGCTCACGCTATCCCCCTTCTACTTCCCTCTGCACTTCCCCGGGGCTCCTCCATTGATGTCAAATTCCCTCAGTACGAACTGCGTCTGCGACATGCACAGGCGCGGGACGCAATATACACTCTCCGACGTGAACTTCGGCTTCAAGCGCACTTATTCAACGTTAAATTCAGGTTCTCTCGCGGTCAGTCACAGAATACAAGGTCCATGGACACCATCACTCGTGTACGGGACAAAGTCGCGGAGGCTGCTGCCCGCTATCGTACAGCGCGGACCGCTATCGCGTCTCTCGCTCGCCAACTACATGAGACTGGCTGGGCGAAAGCCTTTCCCATCTTGCAGGATGAAGACATCAGACAAATGGCAGTTGGACTAGAGGGGGAGTCGGAAGGAAAGAGGACACTATCATGGATATGGACTAGCGCTGGAGTGGGTGGCGAGCAAGATACGGTTGACAGTGCCCAAGAAGGTGAGGCTCGCAATCTTACCGCATCACCTCCTTTGACTGTTCAATACCTACAGAGCTACGCATTGAGTGGTGTAAAGCGCGCGCGCGCGCATACCGCTGGTCGGAGGAGGTCTTCCTTCTTCTGGAAGAGATGACCCGTGTAAAGAAGTATCACACGTGGCATGCAGATTGGTGGGAGCAGCAGTCGGTCGCGCGAGACGGTCTCACTCCGGCGGAATCGGAAGGCTTTGCGGCGTATGCATTTCGCCAATCTCATATCCGCATCGCTATGCGAGAGGCCTGTGAGCTCGCATGGCAGGACGTCGAAAAGTATGTACAGCTCGGCGGGCAATTGGACGAGGGCGCCGTGACAGCTGCACCCGCTGATGATGATGACGATGCAGAGAGCATTGATGAGCTGACTACTGATGAGCTCCCCGTTATGACTACTGAATAGACCTGTTGTTTCCTATTATAATGTCAATTTTGCGCCCGAGATCCCCGTCCATATGGCCCCGCCAGCCCCGCGCGCCCGCGCCCGCCGCCAAATCCGTATATTATGTAAAAAGAAATTTGCCCCGACGCGGTCCCCGACGCGGTCCCCCGACGACCAGTGAGCAGGACACTGCGGACGCCGTGGCAAAAGCCCGCCGAATTTAGCGGGAGCTAAGCATTATGTAAAAAAAATCGCCCCGACGCCGCCGCCCGACCACCCAGTGAGTAAGGTGCTGTCGGCGCTGTGGCCTAAAAAGTGCGGGGGATTGGAGAGTAATGCATTACAAGGCTTGCTGCTAAGAACGAATAATGCATTAGTAGTTCCATTACAAGATCAATAAATGATGTATTACTATGCCAGGTACTGGTGGCACGTCGCTTAGCGGAACTTGACAAAGAAGCTGAAGGCCTCTGGTGACCCACTCCCCCCCATGCCCCTCCTGCCCTCACCGCTCCTCTGCCCACGCTGCACCTTCCTCACATTGAAGTTCACGCAGGACCACCGCAACTCCAATAAGATGTGGGCAATGATCTCAGGCCTCCCGCCGTGCGAGATTGGCCGCTGCGAAGGCGTACTGGACAACACACTCAACTGGCGCCTGTGGGTCGGCAAGGTGCCCACCAACAACATGCGCGCCGCTGGCGGAGCCAGAGTGACGGAGACCTCTTCACACTGAGCTGCAAGAATGCTGCAGCCATCTCCAGCCACTGCGGAGGCCTCAGGCGCTCGGCGACCGTCCCTGCACCTGCATTCGGCCAGGAGACATTTGCGCCAGCCCCCACCGTGCTCGAGGCGCTGTGGAAGATCCTCGTGTGGCCGCCGCACAGCACCTTCACGACTCAAGCATGATGATGCTTGTGTCGTCCCGCAGCGGCAGCACTCGTCATTGTCAACGGACTCCTCCTCAAGGGAGCGCACGACCCAGATGTCGAGCTTTGTGGACGCCATGCCTTTGCCTGCGTACAGGAAGGGCTTCGGTGGTGATGCACTGTATGCGTACATGCTGCACCACACCGTGTACGATGTGGACCCGACATCTGGCCTTGCCTTCCCCATGTACACTCACGGTCTGGATGCGAGCTCATTTGCCATCGTGCACAGCATCGTTGCAGAATGGGTATATTGGACTGGGTGACAATTGTTATTCCATTTCTTTGTATATACTTCAGCTTACTCTTTCCTCTCCCATCACGGACATCTGGCCACAGAGTGCGCGGGTGCCTTCCATTGTATATTCAAGCCATTTAATTTCAATATTAATGCTATTTCCTCCTATCTACCCACTCCCTAAGCACAGTGACAGGTACGCCCACAGCTATTACATGGTTCACTCAGTGGCCTGTTCGGATTGAAATAGTCTCTCCGAGCAGTGCCAGGAGTGTCGGTCCAGGACAACAGATACTTGAATATGGTGCCAGGATTGTCAAAATTCTCCGCCCATCCTCCCCAGTCACAAATTGCACGATACGGCCACCGCAACACCATAGCAAGGAACTGGCATCCTCCGCGCCGGAATGAATGGGTTCCATATGGGCGAGGATCAATGCCAATATCACAAAGATTCCGTCTGAAGCAATCGAGGAATGACTCGGAAGACTGTGTATATCTATGAGTAGATGTAACAGCGCGCAATTGAAGCTATATACACGCACCATACGCTCGAAGCCGTCAGCGCTGAATCGATTGCCGCTCTTCCTTCTGAAGACATATCCACCTTGCTTACCGCCCGAGACGATCCACCATTCGGCAAATAGTGTAACGGGGCAAAGCCAAGGCCGCTTAGGGTCTGGATAGAGGTAAAAGGGTAGAATGCCTGCCATAGAAGAGTTAGTCGGTATTCAGAGCAAGACATCAAGAGCGACAAACCTCCATTTTGATGGGTCTTGCGGAACGGGAGGTCAAGACGGACGATAGGTGTGTTTGTTGCAAGATCGTACTCAAAGGAAACATCGGCCCAGGTGATTTTGAGTGCCTCGTCATAGCGAAGCAGGCATAGCATGGATACACAGTATAGTAGCATTAACATGAGACGAAGGCCGTAACCAGCCCAGCAGTGCGGATCCTCTTGCTTCCGTTTGCGGCTATGGGATGTGTGCTCCTCCTGAGGGTCAAAAGTCATATTAAACTGGTAGAGCTTTTTCATAGTGGGCTCGTCCATTGCACGAGCACTAGTCACGACTTCGCCAGCGCGTACCTTAGCATTGATAATAGGCCGATCAGTTCGTGTTGTAAATGTACCAAAAAGGTGCATACACACCTTGCGCCGGCGCAGGCTGATCATGTATTGACACACTGGTATAGCCAAAGACGGATTGCCCGTATATTCACCTGGTTTGAATGGGTTTTCGATCCAAGGCTGGGTGCCCCGTCCATATTCACGTCCGAACTTGTGACTGATCGCGGCGCGCATCTTCTGCGCAGTGTTGTATGATGACCGGGACTCGCTGGGATGCTTTGCTTGACCGGTGAAGGGGCTTTGGCTGTCGCATCTAGTAGTATAGCATTGTAATTAGTTATAACTGATGATAAAACGAGGCTAACCGGTCCATAATCCAGTAGGCAATCCAATTTGGAAACTCCGCTGGCAACATTGGTATGAGTGCATCAATGTCTGCTGCGCTTTCAATGCCGTCAATGTGAGAACAGCAGAATTTTACAAAACTATCCCATAGTCTGCTCTCGTCTCAGTGAGAATGGCTCGAATCTCAATAAACTTCATTTATACGCACCTTCGATACTCGTTCTGAGTGCCAACAACAATGACATCAGCCGAGGCCTTCTTCAAGCTATCCAGCATCACTTTGTCATCTGTTTCCTTCTTGTTCTTCTTATTAGGGGTAGAGGGAGTGGGGAGATAGTAATGGCGACCGTTCAGTTCTTCAGTGTCTATCTCGAGGGCAGAATTATATGATTCCATTTCTTCAATTTGATCTTCTTCCGCTGCGGCAAGCCCAACCTGCGCAGTTGCAGCCTGAAGCAGTGCGTCTGCAGACTTCCGAGACATTGAAGCTTGAGTGAACGACGGTATGGGATCGGCAGGCCAGATTGTAATGGAAAGAAGAGTCTGCACGCCGTAGAGTGCAATAACGTGGCTGACATGGATTTTAATAGGTGCGCACCAGTCTGACCCACCTACCCGCTGTCCTTCACTCTCATATCCTACTCGCCAATGGTCAAGGTTCTCACAGCTGATGTACTGCAGCTGCCAGTTCCTGGGCAGCCCCTTAATGCTGATAATGAGATTGTGATAGAAGATTTTGTCATGTAAGTCGAAAATTCATTAGGGGGCAATTACAAGCGCACTGACAGCAAGCATCCACAGTAACTCCAAATGCACCATACCTATCTTGCAAGCTCGGCTGCGTGCATATGGTCTGCCAGTATCAGGGACTAAGCCCACGCTTATCGAGACATTGCGAAAATTTGCCCATGATCGGAGTGAATGGTCAACGTACGTACTGGCTTGGCCCAGTAATTTACCAGTATAATTAACCCGAAGTGCAGGATGTTCGAAAGCCGCAAGAATGGAAAACGTGGTGATATAACGGGCACAAGAGTCAAGAAAGCGTCATCTCAGAGAATACTAGCTCAATTCGGAGATCAGCCAGCCCAGTCAGGGTACGCAAGTGTTAAATCAGCCGATAGAGAACCCCAGAGGCTTGAAGAGCGCCGGATAGCAGATAATGATGCATGGGTCAGTACTTGCTGGAGCGATTACTGACTTGCGTGATACTGATCTCGGAGAAATATTGATTAGGCCAAGAATGTCCTTGCGCGCAAGCAGCCTGAGACTGAAGTCAATCTAAAGACATCCATTGTTGCTGGCACCTCTACGTTGACCAGCGAAACGGTCACCAGCGGTCTCGATCTTGAAAGTAACATGATGGACGTGGATGAATTGGAACATGAGGTGTGTGCATGCCGACGCCTCATCAGACCCACCTGTCAAGACTTAAACTCTAAATTGATTTAGGGTGCGCTCGCACGCATTCAACTACGCAAGCTTGAGCGTCGCATTTCATATTTTACCACAGACATATCCACTCGATTTGCTAGGCTCGAGGGTGCTGTTCTACAAACTGTGTCTTCCCAGGGTGGAACCGTGCCCCAAACTCAACCTTTGCTGGCGCCACTCGTGGATCGGAACCAACACAAGTCAATTACATCAGCCTCTGCCATTTCAATACCAACAACTCCATCTAACCTGCCTATGCCATCTATGACGCTTACACATGGAAGATCAATTCCCGCGTCTGAGATCTTCCCGGGGCATCTGCGTATATTGAAGCTTGGAGACGAGGAGCTCGCAGTTGATCAGACAGCCGTACCAGACCCGCCGGCGATCACCTTCTCTCAGGACCTGTCAGCCTTGTTCACGGAATGGCATTGCTCAGATAGACTTGTGGTGAATGGCCGCGGTATTCCAATTAAATACTGGCCTTTATTCTACCACTCAAAGCATGGAATCAAGTGTGGGGCCTGGAAAGCGCTACGCACAGTTTGGGGGAACTGGAAGGTACGTTCTGAATATTTACAGTGGAACACGGACTGACAGTCTGACTCACCAATATAGTTTGTCGTTGAGGAACGAGAGCGACATGAAAGCGACACTGCGTTCTGGGACATTTATTCAAATAACGGCACACGACTCGATTACACAGCGATCCTTTTGCGATTGGCTGACAGCCGGGCCAAACAGGCAGAACAAGACGTCAAGGATGCGATGCGGTTTTTCGACAACGATTTATCATGCCATAACGCTGGCGGTGCCTTCACTTACAAGAAAAAAGGTGGAGTCACCGTACTAGTCTCAAAGCCAGCTGATATCTCGAAGAACTGGCGCACATATCTCGCAAACAACCCAGATGCCGCACTCGCATGGCACTCCATGCAGGATGCTCAGTCCACCACCGGCACACCCATCTAACTATCATATAATCTTGTTATTAAGTACTTATCACATACAAATATCTCCTTCAACGCCTTTGAGCTCGCTATTCTCTACCTATACGCCTTTACCTATTATCTACTGTAGCTACTGAAATTTACTGCCATCTGTTTATGAAAAAAAATTAACAATGTCTAATTTGATAACGTGAATTAACATGCCAATGTGATTAGTAGCTATAAGATACAACCCATTGACAAATCTGTACGGCAAGCACCCAGATAACTGAGAGACTCTAGAGCCGCCTGCAAACCATCATGGTGATGCCACAGCTCCGTCTATATGCGAGCCTCAAGCTGTATGCAGAGGAGGAGAGGCGAACTGAATCCTGTGAGACAAGGGCCATCTATTAGCAGTGATACATGCGCACCTCCAAATGCAATATGCCCCCGGTGTGTGCTCCCCATCCCATGCACGAGTGTGTCCGAGCGCGCCCCAGTAGCTCCTCAGCCTGTCACGCCCCATCCTCACACATACTCCCGCAACACTCTCGCGTTCTTCTGCTCCATTGGATTCCGATTCGAAGTCGCAATCACAGTCATCCTCACTGCACGTTTGAGCAAGGATAGGGTTATCAGATGAGCGTTAAAGATGGTGAGAGTGGTTTTTCGTGAGCATGATCGTCCAGCGCATACAATCAGTCCAGCAGTCCAGGCGCATGCGGATAGGGCCAAAAGAGGTGACGTTAAAGGTGGTGAGAGTGGTTTTTCGTGAGCATGATCAGCCAGGTGCGTGCAGACAGCCCAGCAAGAGACATGCAAGTGGGAGCAGACCGCCGCCAGTGATCCTCGGGCAGATAACATTACCACGTGAGTGTTCCGGAGAGCCAGAATGAGCCCCGAGGGTGTTCGGGGTACGCCCAGGACACCCGAGCGAAACGCAAGATAAGGGAATACAGGGAGGCGCGGGAGAACTAGCAGAACTGAAATCGCGCGCCAGGAGAACAGAAAGTTCCCACGCTGAACGTCAATTTGACGGAGGAAGTTCAAATTCCTGAGGGGAAGGAAGGACAGAACCATACGGTCGTGAAATCTAAAATATATGGAGCTTGAAGCTTAAGCTTACAATGTTCGATAGTTCGCACCATACTCGCATGTTAAGTGCCACGTAGACACTGGAATATTATACTACTGTAAAGACATGATTGGTGTTTGGCGATAGAGATGAACGGATGCAGCAAGAAGAATGTATGTAAATCGATGATGTCAATGGTACAAATAACTGCGTGAACAAAACCGATGTCAGTCCAAGAGCTGCATGCATGCGAAACGATACTCACAAGGGGAAACGGAGGGGACCGAGACATTGATTGGATGACACTTCTAGACTAGACACTGCGGTAGAGTCTTATGCGAGGCCTCGAACACCTTCCTCCCATTCCTCCCTCGAAACACACCCAACAGCTCGGCAGCTAGGGCAAGCGACTTCGATCTCCTCTTCCCTTTTGTCTTCACCGCCCCAGCCGGCAACGCGCTCCGCACTCACGAGACAGGCAGGGTGGAAGGTATGTGAGCACACACTGGTGGCGACAGTCATATTCTTGGGCAAGGGGCGAATGGAAAATTGCTTCATCGAGGCGTCGGAGTTTTCAGGGAACGGGTCTTCGTCAGAGGGCCCAATCCCACAGCTGGTGTCGGAGCAGCGCAGTCCAACCTCGCGCTCGCGCTGCTCAACTCGGCTGCGAAGGGTAGGGCCAGGTGCAGGGGGTGGGGTCCATGTCTTCCTCTCGCGCGGACGACCAGTTGGTCGTGGTCCACCAGTAGTTTGGAAGGGTGGCAGAGGCCCAAATGCAAAGGGAGGAAATTGTGGTCTGCCTGGTCCCCCAGGAGCAGCGTTAGGAGGAGCAGCACCCGCTGGCGGGTGTGCTGCTGCCCCACCGGGCGGGGGCACACCTACTCCACCGCCGAAGATCTGATTTGCGAAGACACCTGTCTGTCTCCTCACGTCGTTTCCCTCGAACGGGTTCTGGGCAAATAGGGTGAAATCGACAGTGAACATCCCGTTAGTCGGAACACCGACGGGTGGAAATTGAGGTTGACCTGTGGGCTGTTGTTGTGCGGGACCAGCTGGCGGTCGAGGCGGCCCGAACACGCCTGGAGGAGGTGCAGCAGCCGCCTGTGGCTGCTGTCGAGGTTGGGCAGCACCAGGTGGTGCAGCACCCATAGGCATCGTGAACATTCCCATCATCATCTGGGGGATCTGTGGTCCACCGGGACCTAGTGGAATGGCACCAGGCCCCCAACCAGCGCCAGCGGGGGGGAATGGCATGGTTCCGCCAAAGATAGTAGTGAATCCCCGCGGTAGATTGGGTGTTGGATTAGGAGGAGGGCCCGGGCCAGGAGCAGCTGCAGGAGGCGGACCTGGCTGAGGGCCGCGTGCGCTGTTCGCCGCATGCTCAAACGCTTCAGTGATCACATCAGGGTTTTCATCTAGGAAATTCCGAAGCTCTGTGCTGAACTCTGCTTCAGACATGCCTTCGAAAAGGCGATCATCGTCTTGTGCGGGTTCTGGTGAGGCAGGCGTCGTTGGGACAGGATTGGCCTGGGAAGGTGCAGCACCCTGTGCTGCGGCGGGACCACGTCCAGGGACGCCATTCGGCATTGACGGCGGTCTTGCAACGAAGGTGAGATTATCAGGATCTACGTTGAATCGGCAAGTGGGGCAGGTCGTTTGGCGGGGACGTGAGAACCAAGGGATGAGACATGCTGCGTGGAATACATGGGCACAAGGAAGGCAAACGATCTTATTTGGGTCCATTTCGTCTTCAGCTTTGCTCGTCTTGTCTGAAGATGATGTCGCAGAAGCGCCAATGGTTGGAGTAGGAGGGTCTTCCAAATCGGCAGCGGAGCCGACAGGAGGGACAAGATTCGAGGATTCTACACTGGGCTCGGATGCTGGAGTGGGCAAATCAGCGGCCTGGTGCGGCGTAGTAGCGGTATCCAAGGGCTGAGCTGAAATGTTGATATTGAGATTAGTAAATGCAGACAGAAGGGCCGTGGGGGGCTGCTCACTGTCGTCGCGAGCAGCTCCAGCCGTCTGTGCCTGCACCGGATCCTTCGCTCCCTCCTCTTTCTTGGCCCACCGAGCCCCGTCCTGATCTAGTAAAGTGTCCCAGCAAATCGCACAACTGGGAGCTTCTACCTGCCCTGTCGCCTCGTCGACATGACCACCAGGCGCCCCGCCCACTTTCTCCATCCGTCTAACCAGGCCCACTGGTACCTCCTCCAAGCCCTTGACTAGCGTCTTGGCGCGGTCTGGATCCTCCTTCTCCTCGAGAGGGACTCCGAACAACTGGCCCATCATGGCAATACGTTCAAGGAGCTGCTGCATGGGGTTGCCAGTGGTGGGATTGCCCGGGTTGGGATTGCCAGGGTTGGGATTGCCAGCCTCTGGTGCCGCGCCTCGCATACCCGGGAACAGTAGGTCGACGAAACCTGGAGGAGCCGCAAACACGGGCCCTCCATCACCCATGTCGAACGTGAGTTGAATGGGGGGTACATGGGGATGGTGGTGGTGATGATGGTGAGGTTGGGGGGCAGCTCGTGGGGGAACATTAGAATTGGGACGCGTGTTAGCAGGGCTATTGGCAGCATTGGCAGCTGCTCCGGGTGCACGCGGGGGGTTAGCACCTCCCATGAACGTTTGGAAGAGCTCAATCATGCCAGGCGGTGCTGTTGCGTGAGGAGTGTTGATTCCTGCGAAGAAGGGCGGCGGATTTGCTTGTCCCTGAGGCACTTGCTGACTATTGGTGCGTTGAGACGGATGTCTGCGATCGCGGTCCTCGTCGTGATCGTCCTCCACTCTCGCGCGCCTGTCACCAACAGCAGGGCTCAAAGATGGCGCATTACTCTGCGCCGCTGTTCGCTCGCTTGCTCGTACAGGCTCTAGCGGGGGCAAATCTGAGTCCTCATCTGACCACTGAGGATCGTTGTCGTCATCTGGAATTGCCTGTAACGGTGGCATCGGCACGTCCTCGTCATCTGAGCCGCCGCCGCCCTCCTCTGACGAGTCTGAAACGCTTTGTAGATCTGGCATGGAGCTCGCGGGATTCGTCTGTTGAGGGAAAGTTGCGAATGCGGGGTCGAGGGGGTGTGCCTCTGGAAGTGATAGGTCAGCGCTTGCAGCTGGACCCGCGTCGTTTGAGGTGGTGTTCACTATGGGCTCCAAAGGTGGTAGATCGTCCATATCCTCGTCTTCGCTCGCTTCCAGGTTCACAATAAGAGGATCATTGGCCACAGGCGGGTGAGCCGCAAGAGCCCTCAAGATAGTGATAATAGCAGCCTGACCGAGCTGCATTCCCATATGGTGGTCGCCACCTCCAGAATTATCCATGGTTTGAGGAATGTATGCTGCCACACGATGGACGCAGCGAACAAGGGGGGTTGTAGTTCACAGGTGTGATTCAGTTGAGCCGTGGCGTCACGGATACAGAGTCCGGCACCTTGATTTGGAGAAAGTTCTCGAATGGTCCCCTTCCTCCGAAACTGCAGAAATCTTGCACGCAATTAGTTGCGTCTCAGTATACGTGAAGGTACTTCACACATTCTGACCTGCTTCAGATATATACAGCCAAGTTAAAACTGTTACCTATCTTCAGCCGTGTCTTGATCGTATGCTTCAGTTGGAAGAGCAGGTCACGCGGTGTGGGACGATACCGCTGAGTCAACCATATCAATAGGTTGATAGGACCATTCAAAGGAGCACAGCGAATTATAATACTGGGAAAGACACCTTGGTCGACAGGAAGACACAGTAATTGAATAAACCTCTACACGATTATCTTGGTCTTCGCCCTGCCAAATGGACAACACTGGCCTCAAGTGAAAGGGAAACTTCATTATTTACGACGCCCCTTACTTCGCAAAACTGCCTTGCCGGCGGCGTTGTCCGGACGCCATCCTTCGGCTGTATCCTTCTTCTTTCCTTTGGTTTTGGGCTGTGGCATGATTTGCGAATGGTTTTCGGCCATTGACTTAGCTTCCGATGGCCATGAGCGCCAGTCTCTGAATTTTCGGCGGCAAGCATTGCTTCCGCCTTCGAGATACTCGGCTCTTGTGACTAGATGGTCAGCATATTGGGGATGCTGAACAAAGGTGTGGGCGGCACGATATGTTTCACCTATGGGGCTGTGTACGATTGTCAATTTCATGGAAACTATCCGTAAAATTCGATACATACTCATTGCATTGAAAGATGACTATCTCACAATCGACAGGGGCTAGAGACCGCAATTCCTGCATTCTGAGTAAGAAGTTCAGCTGAACGGTCAACAGTACCGTCTTCTGATGCTCACAAGCGCTCTCCGAAGCCATTGAACTCGGTCGTACCGCCGATAAGTCCGACATTAGCCCAGAACATGCCTTGAAGGTCATCTGGGAGGTTTGAAATAGATGCTGCAATGGTCGCAGCTAACCCCGATTGATCTAGGCCTGTGCAAGAGTTTTAGTCGTAGCCCCACGCAAGTATAGACCCCAAAAGTACCAATGTCATCAGGTCGATACAAGATCTCCGGTACAGCAAAACGTTCGTTATTCATAACAAGAATCTGGTCCGTTTCGGCTATCATATCGTCCGGAGTTCGCAGTCTTCCTTGACGGTTAATTGAATAATTCGGGAGCAAGTACTCCTGTACTATTGAATTTGCCTTCGGATCTTGCCTTCATAGACAATTCAGTATGATATACAGTGCCTGATGGTTGAAAATAGCGGTACTTACCTACATGTCTCGAGATCTTGACTAAATTGCGTCGACACGTAGCAGCAAGTTTCTTTAACGTGGTTCATTACATGTGTCTCGTCCATCATATTCCACTGACGGAAAGACACCAGCTCTTTCAGCTGGTTTGTTAGAAGTTTTCCGCCGACGTCTAACCTGGTTTCATCAGTTCCAGGGGCTCGATTAAGAGTAAATCGACTGCCCACCGTTTGACAGCATTCCAGACAACGTTGCCGCTCATGATAGGAACGACGTGGGTGAAGCTGAATCCTGAATCTACAACAATCATGCACTCGGCAGCCGGAAGATCCGGATGGTCGAATAGATGTCCATGAGGTATCATGGCCGCGGCTGTATGCAAACAAGTCAGAATGGAATAGTCAAGCACGTTGGCATAAACTGACGTGCAGTGCGATGATATGACTGAAACTCGTATTCCTCGAATACGAATTGATCATACACATCCTGAATATTGGGTAGATTGAAGTATGGTTCGGTGATCAAGAGCGATGATTCGCCCGTGTTTGACTACTCGCGTTTCAAAGGGGAAAAGCGATGCGATAGGGTACTGATCACTTACCCCAAGAACCTCATCGGAGAATACCCCATCCCAGATCGCCTTTTGCGCGTCCCAATCTACCAGGTACCCCTGTGAAACTGAAGGAAGTTTGTCTGGCGTGTCAAACGCGTAAGCATAGGAACTCGAACCTTCTCAAATGGGATACGGTAATGAAGCGACGAGTAGTCTTGGCACTGGTCGATTTCATGTCCGAAGTATGTCTTTTTGTCTCCCTTTGATCGCACAACTGCATTGGGAATAATTCTGCAAGACGCTAAGAGGAGTTTCCGAGATATGAGACCTTTCTGCGCACCTGGGCTCCCCAGTCCCTGATTCGAGCAGCCCAGCTTTGATTGTAGATGCTCCATTGTCGAGGATCATGGTGCATAAGGGTCCCATGGTAGTATGGTCGAGGTCGTAGGCAAACACCTATCGACTGATGGAAATTCTAGAATAGCGTGCGAATATTTTTGTAATTGAATCTGTCATAGTCGCACCGCCACCACGAGCTTCAAATTCCCTAGTCATTCAATCTGCTATTAACTGCTAGGGTTCTATTGTCTGCAGGCCCTCCCTAAATTCTACCATCCACAAATCCTGTACTCTATACTACCTTGCGACACCTGGACATCCGACTGTACTCCGCCGACGTCCAGTGGCGCCCGCGTGTCAAAGAATCAGGAGCCCATGTAAGGCAGCACACCGTCATTGACAGATTCCGGAAACGTGAGCTTTGACGGCTTTCTTGACATTCTCAGCTTTGATTGCCCCATAGCAATCTATCGTTACTCAGATCTCAACCTACCACCGTATCATTTGTAATGTGTGTCGGATTCTGGTCACTGGAACATCCGGACTATGCACTGTATGTCTTCGCGGGACCTCGAAGATACCGATCTTGACCCTGGAACTTTGAACTTAGAATTTTGTGCACCAATCGCGATGAGTATCTTTCTAGGCCTACTACGGAAGCGCAATTTCATTCCTTCGGGCACGAGGCTCCAAGTGCAGCCGCAACTGATGGGAAAAGCGAAGATCAGGTCTTATCTGGGAGAGACTGTGTTGCTGGTGGAACGTGGCTGGGCATGAACCGATCCGGAAGAGTTGCTCTCCTGTAAGCCTACCTGCTGCTCAGGGAATCGCTTCGCTGAAGCCCTTGCTAGGACAAATATCACAGAAGCCCCAAACAATATGGCCTCCTCGCGTGGTCATCTTGTCTCTTCTTATCTCCTATCGAACTCAGCACTATCCCTAGACGAGGAAGTGAAGGTCCTCACCGAACAAGACGCAAAATACGCGGGATTCAATTTATTTTTGCTCGCCCCGCTAGCTTATGGTGGAAAAAAGCCTCTGAAATTTGCCGCTTCGTTTGTCACCAACCATGGTGCTGGGGGGCTGCTTGAATCTCGGCCGCTAACTTCGGAGGAACGGTCAATAGGAGGGATGACTAATGGCATTGACGGAAAGGATGGTCAGAATTGGCCTAAATTGCAGCATGGGATTCAGTCCCTGAGTGCGTGTCTAGCCGCCCTCCCCAAAGACATCACAGAGGCAGATCTGACAACTCGTTTGTTCGAGCTGCTCACGTACGTTGGCCAATACGCCCTCGCTTCCCGCGAATGCTAAACTGACGAACGTCTGAATCATATACCCCTGTCCCCGCCTAACTTTTGTTTCGTTTCGCAGGTGGAAATCAGCAGAGCCTCTCAGGGAACGCTCGGATCTGCGCAAAACCATCCATATTGAACCGTTGCACGTTCCTCTTGGCAATGGCGCACCTGACTTTTACGCAACGCGACTCTCCACAGTCATTTTGATCAGACGAGACGGACAGGTGGTGTTTATTGAGCGGGATATCTGGGGACTGGACGAGGATGGCAAAGCGGTCAAACGGGCCCCAACATCAGAGCGTGTACATCGGTTTCAGTTGCAGTTGCCTATAACATGAATGGGGCGCTCAGTCTTCCATATGATACAAGCATGTGAGTAACGAGATATACAAGATTATGAATTGCTGTAAGCATAGATACATGATATACACTACTTGGCAAGAGTAGACACTCAAGCACCAGCCGTTAGGGACGAGATAAGAAACACCATTACCCGAAACTGCAAAGTAGGCCTTTTTGTTACGAATAATAGAAGTGGATGAGGTGCCTAAGGTACGAGCAAGAAATCACATGTCAGCAGGGAGATCGCGAATCAAAGCATGCAAGAAGTGACGTAGGTGGGAGATCGGTAAATAGGAAATGATGTAGTCCGTTGTGAGAGGCGTAGAAAGAGTTAGGAAATCTAGTTAGTGTACATGGCTTGCTGCTCGCTCGGGTGAATGGGAAAGTAGGGGTTGTAGCCCGCAGCGGCAATCGCACCCCAATCTTGGCCATTGCTTGAGGGTGGTGGTTCGAACGGGCTGCTCTGCGCGGAGATGGGAGACATAACGTCTGTCTCGGGAGTGGGGAGTGCACCCCCGCTGCTGTAGGTTACGCTTGGCCCAGATGGGCGCAAGTTTCCGCCACTAACCCTATAGACAGAACGAATCAGCAAGCATTCGGCCAGGCGGAGTACAATAGAGGCTAACTGGATGAGATTGTTTAGCTCCGTAATCCGCTTGTACAGGAGACACTGAGAGTCAGGCGCGTGAGGAGCAAATTGACGCAGGGTTGAAGTGGTATTCTGCAGTTGGTGCGTCAAGGCAGCCAGGCTATGAACCGCGCCCGGATTAGAACGGCAATTGCAGTAAGTTTGAGTTGTCGGTGAGTGGCGCTGCTGATACGTGTGATCGTCGTCATATTCCTGGTCGTAGCCTCCACTCCCGCCGGAATAGTTGGATCCAGAGGTATGCCTGTGCTCCTGGTACGCGGAACCCGGATTTCCCAATGGAGAAGGATAAGCCTGTGAGCCACTGGAACGGTGGATTTCCGTCTCGTATTGATGGCGGCGGTCCTGCTCGTATGCGGAGAGCGGCGGTGACGGATCCCCAGACTGATAGGCATTGTAGCGTACGGCTGAGGCCGGGGAGGATAAATTGAAAGAGTAAAGCCGGCTGCTATCGAGATGGGTCTCGGTTTTGATAGACGGAAGACGGTCTGGATGCGAGTGGTCTCCATGGTCATTGTCGCCGCGCTTGATAGGCGGCGACGACTTCGCCGCACGAGAGTGCCACCTGTCGCTTTGGTCGCCGTCGCGGAAATTGCCATCCGCCCAACGAGGGTGGGGCTTCCCTGTTATAAAAATGAGTAAAATACTCATCGGGAAAGCAGCGGAACTGGCCTCTGAGCTCCCTGACGAGGCTCTCAAGCTCGGCGATGCGGTTGCGCAGACGTGTGCTCTCATCCAGCGAAGGATCATCCCTGTGATGCAGGGATCAATATATAGCCCCTAACAACGCTAATGAGGTTCGCTCACCTTGACGCAGGATCATCAATCTCATAGACGCAGAGCCCTGTCTATGCACAAAAATGAGTCGGAGAGAGGGGTCGCCAACGCAGTGAAAAGCGGTACCAGTCCGAGCTGAATGCAACGCTGGCACGGGCGCTTGCGATCACACTGTGACGAAGCTTCGAGGGTGAATATTTGGTGGGGTGGAGTTAGGAGGGCTGTCGCACCTTGCGCTTAGAAGTATGACAATTTAAGCATGACTGGGTAGTTCTGTTTCTCCTCCTCTTGCGATGATCCGAGTCCAGGGTGAACTCCAAATCCAAAACCTCGCCCTTTAGTTGCATACTTGTCGAGTCGTAGCTGGGGTGTTGACTAGGGAGCGACATGGGTGTTGACGAAATAGGGGGGAAAGTGACAACCCAGATAAAGACGGGGTTTTAAATACGGCAAAGAAAGAAGCGATCCAGATCACGTTGGTGTTGATAGAGACAGAGGGAGAGAGAACAGTTCGTTCGAAATCTGTTTTGGACCGGAAGTCCAAACCGGGATGGACAGGCCTGGGAGGTGCCTCGAACACGGATAGATTTGGATCGTGAGACACATAAAGGTACCCGCTCACTGCCACCGGATTTGGGCTCTCTTCCCCGCTCCTTCAAAACGAACTTTGTCCATGAACTGGCGGGAGCGTCGAGCCATCAATCGACCAGAAAGGTGCGTCGTTCACCAAATGTGATGGGATATGCTGTTAAAGTGGAGCAAGTTACAGGGGGATCGTACCCTGTTGTTCGCCGATGGTAATGGTACCGGGTCTTATTACCCCTGCGCATGGATCCAACAGAATGGATCCTGACGGAAGTTACAGCCGTTATGGTTCAAAACTCCATACGCGATTGGACAGCCATGCTTCGCAATCTACTCGCATCCAAACTCTGTTTGTCTCGCTTCCCTGCCTCCACTACAAACTGGCAACCGTGCCTGCAATGCAAATTGTATTCTACAGCACTGCCAGCGAGCGACATGAGGCAGAGAAGAAAATGCCGATATGCTCTAGACCTTTCCGAGAGTCATCAAGATCTGCGCTGTCAGGCAGGCGGTGAGCAAGAGACACGACTTAGTCCTCATATCACACAAACCGGGAATAAGCCTCGATAAATGTCAAGTACATACGAGACAACAAGACTAATACATTGCTCGCAAACCCTGTGGCACCTCATCATGCTCAACAAATACTTGGAATCGGTTAGAATTAAATGGACTTGGAATCCCTGCAGACTCGCATATAAAGATCCGCAGATCCGAGTTACACGGAGGCGCTCATCGTTTGCGCCGTCTTCAATTTGTCACTGCCTACTACAGTATTACTGCCTCTTGACGCCCTGCTCTGTCGCACACCATGTCCGGTTATACCCTAACATCATGACAGCCGTGACCAAGTCAAGACCTTACGGCCCATGCCTTCCTAAACCACTGCCAGCAGATCCTCATCTTGCCAGGACGGGTCATATGGTGAGAGGCTTCCCTCTGAAATTCCCTCCCTTTGTATTTATCCATCATACAAGTTCGACTGCCATATACATGCAGTAATGTTATCTCTGCGCTCCTCTTTCTTCATTCCCTGGCTAATAACCCCTTCAAGCAGTAGCCGGCTATCCGATATAATCGACTGACTCATGGACGACACCAAGTGACATGTGCACGCTTGCAGGAAGCCGGTCAACTTTATTTTAACCCTGGGGCCATGCGCCATTCACTGTCTACGTGTTACCTACGTGTACTTGTTTTTTGCTGGCGAGTCACGTTCTGGCAACAGCTTGATTATCGAGTTTCTACTGGGCACACAACTCGCTGCTACCTTCCACGCGCGCTGTGCGAAGCCTCAAGTACGTCAAGTGATGCATATCGGCTTGGGACCTCCTATCACTACAATAATGATCTATATTATAGCGCCTACTGGTCAATATATTTGATTGCAAGTCAGTATCCGGATTCATTTCATGCAGACGGGCATGCTGCACAGCTTTTTCAACATGGATGCAGATTGTCAAACGGTAGATCTTCGCCAAAACAAGATACAATACTCAGCTTCCGAAGTTGCTGATCCTCGCTCGCGGCTACCTGCGGTCGGTGATCTTCAACAAATTTCTGCGGTAGCGCTTACAAGTATTACATTGCGCCTTGCTGTAATTTTCGTATCTCATGCTTGCAATCTGTTGAAATCTATCTCGGACACGCATCCGTCAAGTCCGAAACACGCATTCATATCATGAAATCACTACAGGTACTTCAGGGTACATCCCATTCATTTGGCTGTCAATTGTCCTAGAGGGTGGTTGTTATTTTTTTCGGAACCAGACAGCAGACTGGAGTATAACCCGGCGCTACGGTCCCCCTTGGCCAGATTTAGCCCCCAGGCACGCAGCTGATCGGTGGGCGGCGCGGCGCAGCGTACAAGCCTCAAGGCCAACGCCGAGGAGACTCGGAGGCTTTGGTTCCGAGGTCACTCAAGCGGGGATTAAGGGAGGATAGGTTCTCGGTGATAGGTTCTCGGAAGAAAGATTGTTGAAATGCGAACAGAGCTTCTTGATGTGAAATCCCATGATATTCAATGGCATACAGAGAGTCGTCATAGCCCCAGAATGGATCGTCGAAAGACGGGGCTCAAAAACAACGTCCCCGGGGCCCTGGCCAATCCACTAAATGAAATCTGATCGCGAGTTGCAATCCGAAATGATTTTCATCTGTGACTGCTTAGAGCAATTATAAACTGGCTGCGGACGGCCAGCGTTAGCCAGCGCTCGCAGACTCTGCTTGATCGAGACACGCTCTGACAGGTGTCGGAAAGTGCGACATCTTAAGCGATTAGATCCAGCGAAAGGATAACGCCAATGCGGGCGCCTAGATTCCGGAGTCACCGCACCTGGCGCACCGTGTCTCACCGTGTCTCCCATGCCCATTGAGGCATGAGACCTGAGACAAAGATCATTGCGACCCAGTCGGCGAAGGTCCCTAGAATTTATAAAAGGCCCATGCTTATATTTCTTCGCACCTCTAAGGGCGGTATAGACCTGCAACCGAGGTATCTGGATGTGGGTGTAGTAGGTGTTGAGAGATCACCGATGCCACCATCATTGAATCACGATCTGGACAAGCCGCAACGAAGCCTCTACAAAGCAATAAATCCGCGAAAATGAATCCAAGTCAATTTGGAAGTGGCGCTAGCGTGGCTACAACCCGGGTCACTGGCACTGGCTCACCTCGATCAAGGCAGAGGCGCCGAGCGCCAACAGCAATGACAGGGGCCATGGCACATTTGAGAAAGGTAGTGAGGCGACTGCAGTTAGGACAGAGAATTCACGAGGCGGCGCGAGCATATAGAGCACACATCTAGGGATGCAATCACCCAATAGAATGGGGGGACTAAAGGCCTTGAGTTGATCGCATGAAGGTCGCATCATAAAGCCTTTGAGCCTCGGTCGTGGGTGTTATCCTTAGCTAGGTCGGTATACATAGAAGTTCTTTGTTAGCTAGCCGATATTGCAGTAAAAGGGTGGAGTTAAACCGCGTCGAGCTTCAAGGTTCCATATATCAAAGTAGAGAGTGGATGTAAATAACGCTATCCGATTGGAAGAATTTTCAACAGGTAGGTTCAACTTCAAAATCGATTTTGAGCATGTGACGTGGTCTTGGTGTCGCGTATGTCAGCTGCCACCGGAACTTGTCAGCGTCTTTCAATTCCAATTCCTGGCTCTCGAATGCTACTTCACTGGGAACTAACGCTGTGTTGGCGGACATCAGGGAATCCAACTCAGATGTCTAGCCCACACGCTGTCTGGCGCGCTTCGAACAAGGCTAATTCTCGCCGTTATTCTCATCGGAGCCAGTCTTCTAAGTCGTTGCCCCCGAGTCATCGATACTTATCCAACAGCCGTTGACTGCGCCATGGCAATATAGTATCCCTGTGCGAGATGAATATCACTGCCTAATACACTGTCCCAAAATCATGTGGCTAGCGTTCTCATTCCCTCCGATCTCCTGTGTCAATTAGAAGTTGGCGGCTTCACGGCGGTATCGGTGTAGCAACGCGTTTGGTGGACCAGTGACGCGAGCGGCGAGCGCTGTGCGCTTCGGCGAGATCATACTTGGGCGATACATTCCGCTCACAGCAAGCTCACAGCGTCATTTCTAATACAGGGCTTGCTTCTGACCCTATCGCATCTGATGCTTCCAGATAAGTACACGGGGATCCTTGTGCGTATGCTCTATAGTTGTTTAATAACTCCCCGCTCATCACTTAGGCCAAGGACACAACGGATCCCCACCTCTTTGGTACCGCTTACTCACTATCACTGTGTCGAGCGAAGCGTCGATTGCCTGGGTTACTGGCGAGATCTCCCGGACCGCGCGAATCCCTCAATACCACTCGAAACGTTTGGTGTGACGCAGTTGGAGCAGGTGATTAGTTTGGTGATGTTTTTGGCGAATCTTGATATGATCCTGCGCGCACAAGTCAGCAGGCCAGAATCGCTGCCAGCGCCACTTCCCGAGTGCTTAAAACTGATCAACAGGATTCTATCATTTTTCTTGGCTACTCAGCATGGAAAGAATAGTGCGTGAACAGCCATACAGGTGCTTTGCGAGCATTTTGGAGTAGAGCGGGCTACTAGAATCGAGATGGGTCTCGATTTTGATGAACAAAAGATAGTCTGGATGGGATTGGTCTCTGTAGTCATCATGGCCCGGGCAGGAGAGTGCCACCTGTCTGGTTGCCGCCGCGGAAGTTTCCCAGCGAGCGTGGGGCTTCATTGTTGGAAGAATAAGCAGATTATCCCCCCCGAGCGGCAGAGCCTATATCTGAGCTCCCTTGCGAAACTCTCAAGCTCGGCGATGCATTTGTGCATACGGGCGCTCTCATTCAGCGAAGGTTTATCCTGGTGATGTAGGGAAATTCATATAGCCTCTAACAACTGTAATAAAGTGGCGTACCGGGAAGCAGGACCAAGATCTTTGCAGCTCGCAATTTGTTCTTGCATGGATTGAGAACAAACCTTTAGATAGTATATACACAAGACAACCCGTTCATTACTTTTGCCACCAAACCCAGAGTCAAAGAATGTCAATATATTGCATTCTTGAGAAACGTCGCCTGGGCATAGCCTTGACGAAAAGGGACGCAGCGCAATAGGTTACACGCCACAGCTTGTCATAAGCCGCCTGTATCTCTTCCATCGCCTCCCCGAACCGAGTGGCCCCATCATGTCCCAGCTAGTTGCTGTTCAACTAATCGATGGAGACGGTGTCGGTTATGTGCAGAGGGTCAGGAGGTATGGCAGGAGGGTCAATCTGTATTTGGTAAATGGTTTCCCATCGTGCCTAAATAGAAGGATAAATGAATACCGGGAAAGGCGCTGACAGCATGGAGAGTGGGCAGAGGTCACGATGACAGCAGCTCCAGCATACGCTTACGAGTCCGAGGATCGGCCTCATCTCTCACAAGATTGAGCCTGGATTTACCAGAAACCTTCGCATGCGTGATGAGGACGGGTTTATCTTCACTCTATGTGATGCACTGAGACATGCAGAACCAAAATCTGTGCGGACAGGGAATAATATCCACAAGAGCAGATTTTACGGTGAGTAGTAACTCAATGTTGTGGAATGAGTTGGATCGAAGTACAATTTGATCAAAGGATTGTTTGAGAATGATTAAAATTGGAGAGAATTGGAGACTATTGGAGAGTGAGCGATGAATTTGAATTTGAAAATTGGTGCGTATTTGGAAATTGGTGCGGGTGGAGCTTGCCGTCACACGGTGACGACTCACGCTTCCCTACGGTCACAGGAGTGACATGCCTCTTCCTCCGTGCAGCCATCCGCGTTCCTAATCAGCGCATCCTCCTTACTTACAATCCAAATCAAACCCCACTAGCGACTGCAAGTTTAGTCTAGGCCGGACGCCGTTCCGATTCTATGATCATGATATTCATCACGCGCGTCCGAGTCTTCGCGTTTCACCACCTTCCCTTCCGCAAGCTCAAGGCTCCTCTCTTCATTTGCACCACGAATACCTGCATAACTGATTAGTGAAACCTCTTGACGGAGAACACGGATTGAAATATTAAAGGAGCGGGAGTTGGACTATGCTTTAAGACGCGGGTTGGATGCTCTATATGCGGGGGCAAGGCGCCTCAAAGCTTAAATGGCATCTGGTAAGTATTGCTGTTCAAGTGCGTTAATCTACATCCCACTGAAGTGGATTTAGGGCAACGCATGGCCGCAGTCACGACGACGTGGACTCAACGACGTCGCGTGGGCCCCCGACCTCGTCTGCTCTCCCCTACCATTCGTTGTGTTGAGAGTGATCCCTCCGAGTCGGAGCATCCCCATCTATTTGGCACCTCCTGTTTACTGTGACTACTTGAGAAGGCCATTGGGCGCGTGCGTGGCTCGCTGCTCGCAAGGACAGCACACGTCGCGTCGAAAGCTGGGGATGGCTCCCGCAACGCGTCGGATGCCTCCGACAGGCGGAGTGGTGCAAATGGAGCAGGTGCATCAGCAACTGGTTGGAGAGCGGCCGGGCCGAACCTCGAGATGGTCTAGTGATACGAGCTAGGAAGTGAGAATTGCCGTCAATGCCGCTTTCCGAGTGCTTGGAACTGATCAGTAGGGTTTATTAGGCTTTCTGGGCCTGGCGTGTCGTGGCCGACGAGCGGGGCACCGACAGCCAATCGTGGGTTTGTTGAGCGTTGGGTTATCCTAGTATGATCTGCAGCAAGATGAAAGCGAAGTAGCAACCTGGCTACTCGTCGAGTTTACTAGAGAGGGGTCCAAGATGGACGTCAAGCGTTCCGAAGAGGCGGGATGCAGCCTGGGGGCGATCAATCCCAAGGAACCTGTGACGAAGATGCCGCGTTTTTCATCACCCTTTCAATAGCCGAGGCGCCGTCAACTTTCATTACACAGACTCCAACTATCCTCCGTCTACACTACCCCCTTTCTACGATGCGCTATATTTTTGTCCCTCTTTCTGCAGCCTGGACTCAAGACGAGCTTTGATCGTGTTCGCCCATTCATCTTGGAAAAGCGCATAACCCACAACGTCCATATACCCCCCACTCTGAGTCTTCCAGCGCTTCCGCATCCTAAACTCCTGCTGAACGCCAGCCACCTTCTCCAACCATCCCTTCATCCCCTCATTTTCGGCGCCTGTCTCGAATACGATGCGGTGGAACTGGCGGTCCTCGAAGCCGAACTGCAGTAACGTGTACAGTGCCTCGGTGCCTACGCCGCCCCTGTGGTAGTCGGGCGCAATCCCAACTCCGACCCCCGCCGATTGGTCCTCTTCTGAAATAGAATGAAGCCCGCAGGTCCCCACAAACGTGGTGGACCCGTCAGGATTGTTCATGTGGACGAAGAAGCTGAGGACCCCCGCAGCCGCGCGGTTCTCTCGCATAACGCGGGCATCTTCGGTGGAGCACGTTTCGGGCAGCTGCGGCTGATACTTGCGTGTCATAGGATGTGAGCGTATCCGGGCGTGCTGTTCATCGTATTCAGCGCTTGGTGGGGCGAGAGTCAGACGTCCGGTGGGGGACCGCAGAGTTATCTGGTGCTGAGGCATGAGGGGTGATGAGGGAGGCTAGTAACAGGCACATTCAGGCTTTTATGACTCTGATCATGGAGATGACTTGAGTCAAAACTGCGCACTGCGGGTCGATGCTGTCATGGTTGTGCTAGTCGAGTCATTGGAAACCCCTGACTGGCGTCAGAGGTTTATCTGATTAGATCAGTCAATGGCACGCGAATGCATTCGCCGCCACTGCGTTTTTATCAAAACGTGCTACCTTTCTCACGGTGCATATCCGCGGTCAAAATGTGCCTGGCGGCATGCCGCGGGAAGTCCCACGTTAACTTCCGCTTACCATCAAGATTCAGAAGCTCAAGCCTGTGGTTCTGGTTCTCATTAGGGCTCATTCTTTCTCATCTCTCGCGCCTGACCCGCCTTGGCGCTTCGCAATCTACATTATTTGGTCGGAAATAAGATCATCTACTTGTTCATTTGCGCCTTATCTCAAAAAATCTAGAATGACACCCCGCCTGTTCATTATAACCACCCGTGCGGAACCCTGGCCTTGATGGTCGTTGGCAGTTACTCCGAAAAAACGCATATGTATGATGACACCGCGCGGCGCTCACCTGCACCATGTTTCTCCCACTACTCACCTTCCCTTCCTTCTTTCATTTTGAATGACCTACATCGTGGAACGGGAAGGACCCGGCCCACAATCGCTCGAGTTTCACAAAGACATCTGTTCCTACGGCTCTACTATCGTATTGACTGTGAGTACACGCAGTTACCCCGTGCACCACCGATCGTTGACACAGTACACGGTGCAGGCCTTCCTATACGACTGGGCTCTGGCCATATCGGCTGAGGTCTCGTCTGTGCAGAAGACGAGGCTGAATTTACCGATCGCCGCTTACTATGTCTCGCGGTATGTTCGCCTTTCTGCTGGTTTCAGCGCCGCGCTGAATCCATCCACCAGAATATGCAGTCTCGTCTACTGCCTCTGCGAGTTTCTCATCAAACTGGCCCTCGTCGGCGACACCGAGTCCATAGAGATCCTGCAGTTCGCCGCGTGGTGGGCGGCCGGCGCCGCGACATCGCTGCTCTTCTTCTTCCGCGTGCGCGCCGTGTTCACGCATTGCAAGACCATCCGGGTCATGTTCATTCTGCTATGGATTGTCATAGTGGTGTCACCGACAGCAATTCTCTACACACTCTTTGATAATTGTGAGCTCGCAGCCGTTTGCTCTCTGCGCGTTACTGACAGCCCTCTAAAGGCCAAAGCAGTTCGACGAGCCATCGCTGTCGCAGCCCTAGACCCCTCAGTCTCATCTGTAACGGCACTATGCTCCTCAACGACACCCTAGTCTTCCTCCTAGTCTCGCGGCAGCTCTACAACGACTCGGCGATCCGCGTTCGGCACCACGGCAGCGCGCTGGCGAGGATTAGCCTGTTCCTGCGCGGAAAGGGGCTGTACAACATCTCCAAATCGGTTCTCCGAAGCGGCCAGCTTTACTACTGGTGAGCCCATCGCGCCGTTCCTGCTCCGCAACCAGATATTTAGTGCCGTGCCAACAGCGCCACCATCGGCGTCCAGCTGGCATCCACCGTGACCTTCTTCTTCGACACCCCCTACTCAGAGCTGGTAGGGCTCGTGTATATCGCGCTGTCCTCGTCGATGGCGTGTAGAGTGTTCCGAATAGTCTTGCTCAGTAGCACGGTCGCCGATGCGCCTAACACCAAAGCAGTCGCCAGTGCCTTGAAGCTCCCTTCTGCGGAAGATTTTTATGGTGTCCCGCATCACGGAGGCGAGCTGATACCTCTCACTTGACGGGCCTGTCTATACTGTATATCATACCCATGTCAGTTCGTAATATTGTACATCTTTCTACTGCGTATTAGATTCTGAAATTAATGCTAGTCTCATTGTACAATCCATGTACGCCGGTGCACCATCGGAGTTCAAGGAAGTACATCGCGCTCCGAGGAGATCTCTGACTAACGGCAGTGGTTGTAACGGTTCGGGCATCTCGCGGCCCTGTGATTGATTGCCAGATCGTAGCCACGCCGCTCACATATGCATGCGCATGGCTAGGTAGGGTAAGGTTCATACAAAGCAGGATATCAGTTGATGACAAATGATCGTACAAGGATAAGCAAAGTATAAACCAAAGTCCTGGAGGTTAAATAGCACGAAAGATGTCCCAGTCCGTCTCGGGCCATCAAGGCGACGGTGTGTAAGTATGGTGATATTCAATTTAGGGCAGCGCCACCAGCAACGGCTGCAGCACCCCGAAATTCGGAGTGCCCACACCCGTGACAGGATCCCATCCCTTTGAGGCGTTGAATCCAACGGTCCCGCAACCCGGGTTGCTCCCAGCCACGATGTCGTTGAACCCTGCCTCGAACTGCGCCGAGTAGATGGTGGGGTTAAGGAAGCCAAGTGGCTTCTTCCCCACCGCCAGACGGGCGTCGTTGATGAGAGCGACCATGGCGCCGACGACGGGCGCGCTCGCGGAGGTGCCGAAAATGGGCTGGAAGTCGCCCCGGATGGCGACGTCATACCATGCGCCGTTCGCCGACAGATCGGGGTACGCGCGCGAGCCGGAGGTGTTGTAGATGGCGGCGGAGTAGGGCGGTGGGTTGGCTTTGAGGTAGCCGGCGACGCTGGAGGACTGGTAGTCCGGCAGGGAGAAGAAGTCGGAAAAGCCGCCGCCGGAGCGGATGATGGTTTCGCAGGCCACTTCGGGGTCCTTGACGCTGGAACCGTTTATCATCTGTGTTGCGCCGACAGCGGTTACGTATGGGCAGGATGCTGGGAACTGGGGACTGAGAGTACGATTGAGTCGCAGAATAGCACCACGGACAGGGAGAACTTACACGAATCGTGTTCCTTTGGCTGTGAGGTTGCCCGATGCGTCGAAGCACACGTCGCCTCTGCTCGCTACCCCGGTGTCACCTGAAGAATAGAGGACCGACGTGCCCATCATCCCCAACTTGGCATACTCCGTGCACTGTCTGCTCATGTATTTGGGCGTGAAGGCCGCTTCCAAGGTGCCATACGAGACGGACACAACGTAAGGCGGTGCCACCACGCCGCATGTGAGCTCATTCGTTGGCAAAGGGGAATCGCCCTCCTTGACCTCGTCGCCCCCGTCAAATGTGCAGTATGATTTATCAACTGCATCGAGCCAGTCGTCAAAGCCGTTCGTGGCGACTTCGAACAGAGAAATGGTGAGGGGAGCAGCGAGCACAGATGCATATTGGATGTCAAGGTCTGACTCTGCGTGAAGATCATCGTCAGAGAAGTTCCCGCCAAGCTTGCCGCCATCAACGCTGAAGAGCCAGGGACGGGATCCGACGAGAGAAGGCGCGTATTTTCTGCATAACATCCACCAGTCAGTGGAGAACAGGGGCAGTGGATCAAAGCGGCACGCACTTGTAGAATACATCAAGGTCTGACGGCTCGTACGAGTTATCAGCCAACTCCGCTGCGACTATCAGTCAGCTACGCTGAAAGGTAGGCTGTCATATGATGCACGCACCGATTCCGTATGAGTTATAGCCGTCTTGCGTAGGTGTGTAGTTGATATTGTACAACGCGCGCAAGCAATCGGGCGTGATTCTAGTGCTACAACCTGCCAGGGAAGCACTGGAGTTGGCGGTGGCTGAAAGGTGATTGCTGGGCCGGCTGTGCTGAGTCGCAAGGTGCAAGTGTGATGATCGCTTCATCCGGTTCTTCAAAGCAGAAGCAGGCGGCGTGTGCTTGAAATGAACCGTCGGCCGAATGAGGTCGATGTGCTCGCTGATGTGTTCTGGGACGGAGTAGGAGTGACAGCCAATCTGCTTGGCGCCTGTCTCGGCATGCACGTATGCATGATACTCGGTGTTCAGGAGTTCCTCGATCTCGGCCGTCGTTGCGTTCACCTCGACCCATGCCTTGTTTTGTGTCAACCGCAACCGCTCTTTCGCAATTCCTGCCGACCCTAACCAATCCACCACGGAGTCGAGCGTCGCTTTGCTGGGCGCGAAAGCATCGTTGACTTCAGCAGCCGTCATGTGACTACCGAACGACGGCGAGCGGGGGTGAGAGATGGCCATGAGCATTTCTTCGACCAGATGTATGTTCTGTTGGCTGAGGCCAAACTTCATCGGCAGAATATGGCCAGACGGTACACGCCCCACGTCGATCCAATCGACAGGCTCTGCGGCCCGCTTTTCGTGAATAACATGGTTTGCACGTGGTGAGGGCGTTGCTAGCGCGGCAGCTGCCAGAGCCAAGAAGGAGGGAAGAGCCAAGATAACCATTCAAGGAGAGGATAGAGGAGAAACACGCACCGTGGCGCTCTTAAGTCGCAGGTGCTTTTGAGGTGCACTGCATGAATCCTGTGCTGATCGCGCTGAGCGCCCGTGGCCTTGATGCCCGAGGTGCCCTGATGATCAGTTACATGGCAGAGGTGCAACCACGCATCATGCCAATGGCACGGCTGTGATGCCGAGTAACTGTGTGACCCAGCTTGACCCAGGACTGGCTGTACAATACGACATACACAGCTGTGACGCTGTTGTACTACAAAGTACAACAACTTCCTCAGGCGTCGCCCAGAAGCTCGGACATCGGGCCTTCCGCCACAAATTCAACCCCACTTCGAGAGTCCCATGGTACCATCATGGTAAGATCCATATTATTCAAAATTATTGCTTCTGCTCTAATTGGATATCCGAGGAGAAAGGTACCGGAGCTTGTATAGGCTGGCAGTCCAATGATGGCATTCAAGTTACCTACTATCAATGAGGTATCGGGTCGTTTGTGCTTGCCAGTGTGTAGCCACGCAGCAGGAATTAACCAGCTGCAATATTAAGAGATCAGGGAGTCAGGCTGATATGTTTAGAGTGTAGTTACCAGCAAGTTACTGTTAAAATCGGTGTCAACACTGGCACGTGCACGTGCATTTAGGCGCGTCATTTTTGCTTTGCGGGGCACTGTTACACGCCCTGACCACTACCACCACCACCACCATCATCTCCCAAGATGGCAAGCCTGACCAACGTCGACGAGAACGACGATCTATCTCCTACGTCTCATGCAGAGGATTCTGATGCACAGCCAGAGCTATACATGGAAGGTCCAGAGCCAGAACCGGGGCTCAACGGAAAACCTGTTCATTGTGAGACCATCCATATCCCTGTGAAATCACTTTCCTAACAAGAATTTCAGGGTATGATGTACGTGCTACACGCTCTATCTTCCGTGCTGGAACTGACACGAGCCTGCTGTGCAGGCCGATCGAACGGAACCGTATACGCGCATTACGCCTTTCCAGGAGAAGAAGGACACGACTGTCGAGTTCTTTTATCAACCAATCACGCTCACTGCACTTTTTTTTGGACTCGTTGCCCTCGCGTATGTGGCCATGACGCAGGATGTCTTGAAAGAAGGCCAGGACAAGCGGCGTGTGTACGTCTCAACCTCCTCGGTGTATTCCATGATGTCCCGAATCTAATGTATGTGATTATAAACAGAGGCGCATATGCAGCGATAGTCTCTTTCCTTGCATTCTCGATGATCCAGTTCCGCGACGGGCCCTTCATTCGGCCGCACCCCGCTTTCTGGCGTATCGCCCTCGGGCTTAACCTGCTCTACGAGCTTGCGCTGGTCTTCCTGCTATTCCAGGATCTGCCCTCTGCGCGGGGTATGATGAAGCTCATTGATCCCAGCCTTGGTGTTGAGTTGGTGGAAAAGAGCTACGCGGAGAACTGCGAGTTCACAGTACGGAATGTCTGGGTACGTAGGCCTGTTTGCCTTCTCACTTCCACTTGTCGCTCACACGATCCTCGCTTAGGACGCAGTGGATATGTTCTGTGTTGCGCATACCTTGGGTTTGTGCTGCTATCGAGACTTTGATCCGCAACTCTATCTCACGCACGTTTGCAGGTTGGTTCGCCAAGAGCATGATTCTACGTGATTACTGGTTTTGCTGGGTATGCGCTATCCCTTATCTTCACATCAGCCACGTTCGTGGCAAGTCTTGACGTTTGCTGCACAGATTCTCAGCGTGGCGTTCGAACTCGCAGAATATAGTCTCGCACATCAACTAGCCAACTTCGGCGAAGTGCGTCTATTTCCCATTTAGGATGGCTAATGATTGCTAACAGTGGGTGTGCACTTCCTGCTGGTAGTGCTGGTGGGATCATGTGAGTTAGGTCACTTTTCCTAGCTGAACTTGATTTGACAGCAAATCTTGCAGTGGCTGCTGGACGTGCTCATTTGCAATTGGATAGGGACTTACCTGGGCATGAAGACATGCCAGTATTTCGAAGTGAAACCCTACTCCTGGCAGGGCTTCTATCAGTCGCGGGGCATTCGCTCCAAGGCCAAGCGCGTTCTCTCTCAGTTCGGGCCGCACGACTTCACTGCGTTCAAGTGGGCAGGGACAACAAGCGCATTGCATTATGTCACGGTCGTCGCGCTACTGGCGATCTTTCTGGCCGCGGAGCTGAATCCATTCTACTTGAAGGTGCGTTTACATATAGTCCTAAGTTCAATGTTCTATGCTGACTTTCTCATCTGCAATAGACCTTGTTGTGGATGGAGCCCGAGCACCCTATCGTTTTATCCCGAGTAAGCCACGCATTGCCTTAGCTCGTTTGCTTAACGCTGACATTGGGTTACATAGCTGTGTGCGATATTCATATGGGGCCTGCCCGCTGTGCGTGAATTGTACCAATACGTCAACGACCCAGAGTACGCCCACACCCTGTGTTCCTTCCTCCGCACCAGTTGACGTTCTATCTGCAGCCGCGCCGTGCGCATGGGCCAGCACGCATGGCTCCTCCTCGCCACCATCATCACCGAGCTGCTCGTCATCGTTAAATGGAGCCAGGGCCAGTTCCCAGAGCCAATGCCTGCATGGGTGAAATGGTCATGGGCTGTTGGTGCCATATTGCTGGTCGGTTACCCGACAGTCAAGTTTGGGGTACCCAGTGCCAGGAGATATATTCGGAAGAACAAGAAGCTCAGGAGAAAGGCGAAGGCCCAGTAGGGCGGAGACGCATTGACTCCCATTGATTTAGCTTTTCTCTTTTTCATCATTGACCTATTCTAACTTACCATTGCAATATGACGTCGGTAACCTGTTGGTGGTACCGCTACATTGAAAAGAATAGGGGCATGAACGGATTGAAGACCTCAGCGATTTCGGGCATATGGCTTTATGAAGCCTCGTACGTTCATGGAATTGAAACCCAGATAATTGGGGGCTAAGATTATAATTACAGATATATCGAATGCACATAATGAATTGTCCATGATGATCGCGAGTAGAAAATCGCACGTTCGGATCATAGAGGAGACCATCTAGTCGGATGCAGGCTTGAGCTTGAGCTTCTTGACCACCTGCTCGGTGAAGTCCGTTGCCGTGGGGCCAACCTGTGCATAGCACAGCACGCTAGCCGTGCCTATGGTGTTTTCAGCTAAGATGCAACTACATAGCAACAGGCAGCGCACCTGGGCCAGCATATCCTTTCACACATTCGCCGCCTGGTGTTCCATCATGTCTGGCGAGCCTGTGTGAGAAGATGGCACCGTTAATGATAATTAGAGAGACGCAGTGAGAAAGGTGGCCTGACTCGTCGCATTCCTTCGTCCAAGCCTTGCAGAGCGACTTCAAAGTATCATTCTTGGGGATCTGTGCAAGGAGTGGGCAACGGACTTGTATATGTGGCAACAAGAACTATATGACATACCTTGACTTCAACCCTGTCATCGACACGAGCCTGGGGAACGCTCGCGGCGAAGGCAAGTGTGGTAAAGACGAAGAGAGCAGAGAGGTTGGTGAACATATACATCTCAAGTAGATAGGAGGGCGAATGCGGGATGTTGGGGGATCTGAGGATGATGAGCCTAAGCCAGATGCTGCGTGCTTATATACGCTACACTGCAAGGCCTTCATCTCATGACCTCACGATCAGGAAAATGTACACGGAGATCATGCCCGTGGCCATCAGGTGAATATAGTGTGGTGGGTTTGGTCTCGGATCGCCCAAGTTGAAGTAAACCCTGAAGCATCACGAGTCTTCCGACTCTTCAAACTGAAACGCCTTAGTTACAATTCTTGTCAACCATTTGCCCATTCCTTCACCCGCTGAGAATTCATGTCGCAGCGCTCAGCGCCCATCCCTGATAATTTGCACATCCAGGAGCTTGAAACAACAACCAGTATTAGTATTCGAACCACCGTAGTCTCCCAGAAACGAAACAGCACAGTAATTTTGCTTCAAATATGCAGAAACGGCCTGGTACTATTCTCCTCTAGCCTGAGTAGCTGCAGAGACAGACAGCCGATGGTGAACACACTGGATATGCGTACCTTGATCTATAATTAGCTGGTGCACAATTTCATGAACATACGGGCTCTCCTCTCCGCCTCCGTTGATGCGAGCCACCAAATTCAAGCAAAATCCGCGATGGACCGACGCAGGAACATTGCGCGGGTTTCTTCAGGTGACCATGCTGTGCAGGGGGAGCTGATGCACGTAGTCAATTTCTCTTGTAGCGCGGCTTGATGGATGATATTACAAAGTGGGAAGAAAGCAACGTTCAAGCAACGTCCAAGCAACGTCATGGGCGGGCGGTTCATGGACAGGTGCCAGGATGGCAGGGGGGGTGTTCAGGGCATTCGGTACTAGTAGAGCAATCCTCTGCTTCCCGCGGTCATGCTGAGCGTGTGCGCCGCCTCGACTGCTCTCCAGTTGGCCTTACCCGTACACCACATAGATCTAATGCTTGCTCCCTCTAATTGTGAAGTCTGACTACGGGAGACTAGAGACGCCCAATAGGGGCAGGGCTGCTGCACATGGTCCATCTCATCCATCCAGTCACATCGTCCGGCGCGGGCCCTCCAGTCTGAGATCTGTCACCCGGTCTTGAATATCAGAGAAAATGTACCTATCGTGTCTGTGACCCTCTACTGAGTACTCGATTATCTCACCCCACGCCCTGACACCTTCATATAGTACTCGATTCGCCAGCCCGCGCTTCTCCCGTCCCCACAATCTCCCAATTCTTACGCCAATCATGCTACGGGTAGCAAGACCCAGCGTCAGCGCATCAAGAAGAGTGTCCAATGCGGTGAAATAGACATCAAGGCAGAGTCAGAGTGGGCGGAGTTGGCGAGGGTGAGTCTCCCAAGCTTCCGTCCTCTTGATCTTGCATGTTGAATAGGTCTTCTTCGGAATAGCAGCCTGCCGTGAGAACCATAGCTGCGTCTCGGATAAAATTACTTCTTTGATTCTTGCACCAGGCGACCATTGCAAAGGGCTGAAGGTATCACTGCCATGCGCCTTGTTGTTGTCAAACATATGAAGTCCCCCTACTCCACGTAGCCTACCCTGCCACCGTTCCTTGTGAGTTTTCAAGCTGAACAAAACCCCGGGCCACCACGACCCACCATCGGACCTGACACCAGTCAGGGAGTTACTAGCTGCAAGTTAATCGCATCACTATTTTATACGATAACAAGTTATTGAACAGTGTGGAGATCGGCAAATAGAATGAGAATAAAACACTGCTAGCATTATCTGCCTAGTTGCGTTTGCTTTAACTTGCTTTCCCAATCGAAGCCGAGCCAACATCTTCAATTGCGCAGCAGTCCACAGCAATATGCACGAGTGCCGGTCCTCGCATTCGATCGAACAAGTGACGATATGACTGTTGTTTTGTTCTGTCTATAGGATACAAGAGACGTCCAATCGAGCCGTTGTCGAGTCACAAAATGTTCAGCTACACGGAATTGATATCAATAACACGCGGCTACACAGCTACACATCTACACGGAAGCTTGTTGGAGAAGGGCCACCATGCGGTCGCGACTAGCTCCAATGAATTGATTTATCTGCTCGCCTTTCTTGAACAACTTGAAAGCGGGCAACGTCTTGATATCAACTTCCTTGGAGATCTCCTAGAGAAGATTTACAACCCCATCGATTTTGGTTCTGCACTGGTTGTACAGCGCTGCGGCGTACCGGTTGCGTATCTACATCCACTTTGTAGAAATCGATGTGCTCATACTCCCCCGAAAGCTTTTCAAACAATGGCGAAGTCACGCGGCACGGTCCCATCCACGGTGCCCAAAAGTCGAAGACAGTGTACTTGTCTTCATTAATCTATAAACGCATGAACATTCGTCAGTGCGCGATGAATAATGTAGAACAAGCTTGCTCACTATTTGTTGGAACTCGGCCAGAGAAGTGACAGCCTTGACACCCATGATTTCTGTGGTATGGAGGTAATGCGATGTTTGGGTTGAAGGAGATTAGATGGTGATGCGATGCGATTGCAACTTCAACTTGTGACTTCATATACTACGTCACGTGATCAAACACTTTAACCAGTGACCGTATAACATTGTAAGGCGCTATGGCAGGACCCCTGATAAGGGCGGAGAGTTCTCGAAGTGATCGCGCCATGAAACGGCGACTACACAGACTGCGCCGTCTCCTTCGTCTTGGGCACGGGAGCACACGCGTTGGCCGTGGAGCAGGCACGTCGCGCGCTCCTCCCGCAAGCACGTCTTCGCATAGCGCATCGTCAGCACCGCCCACGCGCCCGCCCACACGAACGGCATGCTCCACCCCACCCAGTACACCCTATCCACGAGCCGCTCCGCCCCACCCCCGACGCCCCAAAGCACGCCTGCGACCGCGCCTGCACAGAGCAGCGCGCCCGCGCCCCAGAACGCGTCCATGCGGTGCAGCAGGCGGCGCATGTGCGGGGAGGCGCGGTAGCGCGCATCCCACGCGCGCCGAAAGGCGGTGCCGCCGCCGCCGTCAACGGCGACAACGTCCTCGACGATGAGGTACGTCGCGGGGCGGAGGGGCGTGCCCTTGGGGAGCGATGAGAGGCGGATGGGCAAGGGGAGGGCGGGGAAGAAGGCCAGGAGAAGGGCGGCGGTCAGCAGCTGTAGGCCGACCGAGAAGAGAAGGATAGAGGGGGCCATGGCAAAGAGAGGGATGAGGGGCGGGTCGCGCGAGACCGAGGCCGAGATGAGCGCTGCGATGGCGATGAATGTGAGCGTGAACTCGATGTGGTAAGTGTCAAGCTGTACTTGGAGGTCAGATATACAATCAGGGGTTCGGCAACAAAGTACAACGCACGCGCAGCCATTCGCCTCCGATAGGCCGACATGTAGACCCCGTCTTGCACAGCGCCCACGTCCTGGTGAGCCACTGCACCGCACTCGGCCCGCCCGTAACGGCCGCCGCGATCTGCATCGTCGTCGAGTGGGCGACTGATGTGTACCACAGCGCGTAGAAGAGGATGACAGGTAGGAGAGCAGCCATGAAGAGGATGACAGACCATGTTATGATTATAGCGTGTTTGCGAGCGCGAAGGGAGTATGCTAATGCGGGAAGCTCAGAAGGAATCGGTTCATTGAGTGTGCTACGTGTGCTGGCATTGAGCATGGCTGCTGGATAGCGAAAAAGCACAACTTTAACGATGTCTTTTTAGTAGCTTTGAATGATAGCATGCTTGGCGAAGAGACAGGGCTTGTTATATAAGTGTATGTGGTGGTCGACATCGAATCGCCAGCGACAGCCACTGCGGCATCGAATCGACCGGCCGCTAGCATCAAATCAGGGCTCGAGGTCTGATCCCGCTAGGAACCCGTCGGGCTCGGTGAGATGGGATTTGAGCGCAGTTGAACTTGAGGTTGAGCCTGGTTAAGCTACAAATAAATAGTCAGATTTGGATTCAAGTTTAGTCGAGTGAATTACGCGGTTCAACGAGATGCTTTATCTGAGAGAATTGAATGCACTAGTGCCTCCAGGCGCTGGGGCGGTGGTTCATCTGACAAGCTAGGCATTTCACTGTGACTTTCAACGCGAATCCTATTAGAAAGATACATAGAAAACATCTTTCATACAGGCGCAGCTGATACTTGAGCACCGGCTGCAAGTAGCTGATGCCATTTATCCACCAACGCATGTGCGCGAGCGATGAAGTTAAATTCTGCATTACGCGGGACTTGATCTTCGCTGAGAGCAGCTATGTGCCTCATAACCTTGCCAACTTTGGAGTACTGTGGAATCAGGGTCACTTCCGCCTGCAAACATTGACATGCAGTAGTAAAACTCACATGAAGGCAGCTGATAGTGATGTTGTAATGCTCTAGGGTGGTAAACAGCTCGTCGAACGCCGGCATCTCCTAAGGTGACACCTCGTCAGCGATAGGATGTTTATGCGGGGTAGATATCATGCCTCGGGATTTATCACTAGGGCGCGGTTTAAAAATGCTTTTTGGAGCTTGTGTCTCCAGTCGCGAACCCGCTCAGCTTCCCCGTCACCATCCAAAGCTGCAGAAACACACGCGATCAGTAAGGCGCGCCGAACAGAGAAGCCCATTGTTCTAACCCTTCGTATCATGTCGGCTCGTCACTGTGTTTGCAACAGGCACGGGCCAGGGGTCCTCGCCCGGGTCTTTGGCGATCGCGTAGCCCTTATGAAGTGCACCCGGCTGGGTGGGGACATCGGCGAGGAAGCTTTGGATGGCATTGGCGTCGAGGCGCGATAGGTCTTTAGCGGCTTTCCAGAAGCTGTTTCAAGAGAAAGTGGTAAGGACCAGATATATGCGCACGGTAATATGACGCACTATTCGCCACTGGGGAAGAGCCGGACGCAATGAAAAACCATTTTCGTCGAGGACGGCCGCTCCTGCTGGACTGAGGGCGGTGCTGTATCAGGATCCACGACCTGGGCAGTGGGGACCAAAGGGGCATATGTGAGCACGACGCGGCGCGACTAACGAGGTGACAGATGCACCATGCCAGGCCAAGGAGGAAAGCTGCTGATTTTGGCTAAGACGATATCTTTGACTGCGTAGGACCCGGAGGAGCCCTGCAAGTCGGATTCTGGGGCATTGTTGGACATATCGCAAGTGTTTGAGTTAGCAGGTTTGGGCGCAGTGGATCGTGCGAGGTAAGATAGAGAGACCAGCGTTCCTTTTGAGTAGTTATATCAGGCACCAATGAGTCGAAATGAGCTGGGCAGTATGCGCTTGAATACGAGTCATTATAAACCTAGGAACGCGGCATGCCATGAGAAAGGGGGCAACTCGTCGCCCGGCACCATTACTAGTAGACTTGCCAAATTAGGGGTCTGTCCTTTGTCAGTCATCTTGGCTCTGACCACCATCAACCATCTCCACCTATCTATCTTCAGGTTAATCCTCGCATTTGCCCAGCATGCCCCGAGCAGAAGGTACGCACTCCAATTTGCTCTGTTTAAACTCTGCTAACAATGCGCCGAAACCGCCCTGCAGCCGGAACTCCCAAGGCGATCGCCAATGCGATGAAGTCGAAAGGCCTACAGCGCCTACGGTGGTACTGCCAGGTTTGCGAGAAGCAATGCAGGGACGAGAACGGATTCAAGTGCCACGCCGCGAGCGAGTCGCATCTGCGGCAGATGCTCGTCGTAGGGGAACACGCGGGGAAGCATATCTCGGATTTCTCCATGACCTTCCAGAGCGAGTTTGTTGCGCTGCTCTCTAGACGGTGAGCTGCGTGCCCTTCTACCCTCTATTCCTTCTGCTCTAGAAGCCCCTTTGCTGCATGCATCTTTCATCTTCATACCTCATGCGACTGAGATACTGACACGACCTTTCTTAGATTCGGCACCAAGCGCGTCCGCGCTAACCAGGTCTACCAAGAGTACATCGCCGACAAACACCACGTCCACATGAACTCTACGCGCTGGGTCACGCTCACCGAGTTCATCAAGCACCTCGGTCGCTCTGGCGTGGCGCGCGTCGACGACACCGAGAAGGGGTGGTTCATCGCGTGGGTCGACAACAGCCCCAAGGCTCTCGCAAAAGCGGAGGCAGGCATGAAGAAAGACCGCGCGACGATCTCGGATGAAGCGAGGGAGCGGCAGCTGATTGCAGAGCAGATCGAACGGGCTGCTGCTGAGGAGCCGGGCGTCGCTGGCCCCTCCACC